>NGKF01000005.1:2536879-2561673 GCA_002162555.1 Monilinia aucupariae
TGTGACCGAAGGTCACGTGATCATGGGACCGTGCCACTAGTGCATCGGCACTAGTGAAAGGGAGGAATATAAATAGGTTTATTTGTACCATAGTTTTACAACCTTCGAGCCGTTTTTACTATACTAAATTACAAATACATAAAAAGCAATTCCATTTATGTATATATGATCGAAATCCTTTCTTTGAGTTTATAGTTTTTCCAATACTAATTAGTATAAATTTACAAATTAGAAAACGAGAATTTCGAATTTGGAAGATCAATTTTGAAAAAGTATAAACTTTTTTGTATCAATAATTGCTTTTGTATGTATAAGCATAGAAATCACGATCCACCGATCGATTGCATCGCGCATTTGATAGATTATTCAATTTCTATACGCTAACTACGATAGTATTATTTATACCTTTAGGATTCAACAATTGAAGCATTGCGCTTTCAACGATTTTTACAATATCAACTCGAGCCAAGCAAAATTATACAATTCTTTATCTCATACTTTTTATTTTGTATTTCTTTACTCTACATTCTACTACAATACACTAGTACAACAATACTAGTACAACACTTTCAACGTACAGACCATTCAACCTTACTATAACTTCACCCAATACCCAGGTTCGAAGATACAAACTTCAATACAACATCTATGCATAATCTATGATTGCATTTCATTTTTGATAATACATTTTGATTCAGCATTATCGACTTTATCTGTAGACCAAAATCTACTCGAAACGGCCGATCGCTAACTTTAAAACTTGAAATCGAAAATCATTATCGATAACCGCTTCGTATCCATTTTGTACTTTGCATTTACCCTACAATTTCTTTGCCAACTTAATTGCAAATTAAATTTATCTATGTTTTTATCTTTCTACATATCTATATTAATGCTTTCCTTTATACCTACGCCGACGCTATTAACAAAATAAAGACGTTGTTGATTTCACTCTATAATAACACTCTTTACATAAACCCAGATCGAGATAAAGATCTGTATCCGTATAGAAAAAAGGAATCAATGGTGTACAGCGAAATTGACGATCAACAATATAAAAAGTGGTACGAATTTTATAAGAAAGGAATTGTACCAAGTGAACTATTATTAGTTGAGATTTGTAAATTTATCAAGTACAAACTTTACTATTATCAACAACAAGAAAACTTTGTAGACGATAAGGCGTTTTACGATTTTCAAGTATTGTTTGCAGAATACATCGCTTATCAATTCGTAGTTGTAGGTACGAACCTTTTTTGTCGTTTACGAAAGGAATTAAACAAATGTGGCGTATAGGTTGATTAATGCGAAGACGGAAAAATAAAAATATAAATAGCAATGTTTACAGCAATTCAAACGGTACGATATTACGAATGAACGAATAATGATATTATTCGATGCTACAATAACAATGTAAAATTTAAGTTCAAACTCTTTAACGATTTATTTAATGTAATGATCCAAAACGGAGCAATAAAACGAATTGTTGTAATAAAGAAAACAAAATTGAAGAGAGGATAACGATTGAAAAAGAAGCAAATGTTAATTCTATCGCTTTTAAAAGCTTTTCGATTTATATCGATATTAGTATACCCGAAGATACTATCGATCAATAGATCTGTACCGACCCATAAACTATCTACATTTATTTGTCTGCCAATTACATTAACGCGAAAACCATATATCGAAGATCCTATCGATCTATCAATCAACAATAATAGTTAATACGTTCTTGCAAACAATCAAAACTATACAAACAATATCAATTCTAACTTCAATATTGATTTCGATAATTATAACGAAGATAACAAACCACTTTTAGAACTATCATTGGCACTACAAAAACAACAAAAACAACTATCATATAGCAAAAGTCGAAAAAGAACAATAATCCCTAACGATTTTGATAGCTTTGATTTGTTTTCCTTTGATTTCGATTCAAATACTTCCAAACCATCGAAACGACCATCGAAAAAGTTTACAAAGCTTCGAAAACAATATAAACAAAAGATTGAAAAAAAAAAAACGAATTCCGAAATGAAAGAATTGTATAAAAAGGATTACAAATGGGAGATGATACAATTGGAGAAAACCTACGACAAGGAAAAGAAATACTTCGATGAAGACGACGCTTTTGATTATAAGTATTGCATTTTTATTTACAAATGTTTCAAAAATAGTATTCCGGATTCATACCTTAATAAAGCATTTAATTTTATATTAACAAGCGATGCCAAAGATTTCTATTACAACAACGTTAAAATCAAAGAATATAAAATAATAATGGAACTTCAAAAGATAATGAAACAAAACTTCGAAAAACTTCAATATCGATAGCGTATCACCAACCAATAAAAAGCCATTCGACTTTGTTAATATATCAACAAACATCTAGATCTTTCTATATTGGAAAACTTCCAGAATATGATGAAGAATTTAAAAGTATTGTTCAAGGGTTTACTATCACTATTACAAAATGATGAGTATCTTATTATCAAAATTGTTATTGCTTACCAAGATATCGAAGCATATCGAAATATACTTTATATCCTCGATATTAACCTTGTAGCATTTCAAGAAAGTATTTGGGTTATAATCAATATATAGGATAGTAAACCTCAACTTTAAAAACAATTTTATATTAATCGCAAATATCACAGTTTAAAGAACAATAATCTATTGTATAGATCTAACCATTACTTTGCAAAAACATTCGCGAAAATACTTTTCAAACTATAACAAAAGGATAAATTGTGCTATATTTGCAAGAAAATAGAATATTGGTTCGATAGGTATATAAAGAAAAAAAGGAAACAAACTTGCCAAAAATATTGAAAAAAGTTCAAAGAATCGAATACTATATTTAATTAAGTATACAAAGCGTTTATTCTTGAAAAAAAAGAAAAATGCTTTGATAATTACCATAAGGATACGGATATCGAAAAATGGAATACATTTCTTTTGAAACGATACTTAGATACAGAACAATATATCGTTAAGGAAAAAGAAGAATATGAGGAAAACATACAAATCTAGGTTAGCTTTTTTGGTTCCATTGATAGCGAAGAGATTGCGACAAATCTGTTTAACAAATCCGTAGTATATGCAATCATAGGGTTGGAGATAGTAAAATAGAAACCATTGTATAGATACAATAATACAAAGTTTTAGAGTATAATGATTGATATAGGCGTTGTACAATAGTTTACGATCGGATATAATCAATACCAAGCATTCAAATCATTCGTCGACAATATCTCACTTAACAAAGCGATAACAAAAATTGTAAAAGTTGTTTTCGGAATAGGTGTAGCAAATTCTATTGGATTCATTAAAGTCGAATTGCTAATAGGAGACGTACAATTTCATATTCTCCATTTCGAAATACTTTTTTTACTTTTAATCATCGATATAAATCGATTGAAAACGTATTATAACAATGTTATCGATACATTTGTATTACTAGTAGAAAACTTTCCAGTGGTTAGAAAGTATAAACACTTTATATTGTTATAGCATATCGATATTCAACAATTCATTCAAAAATCGATCGATATTAATAAATGCTACTTTACAAAAACAAAACTTCGAAGACTTTATCGAAAATTCGATTATTCTGCGGTATACAAATTCCATCAAGTATTATAACAAGCAGGGTATAGTAACATTCTACAAAAGGATATTGATAAACTAACAAAGTTCTATAAATATTGTTAGAAATACAAAAAGTTACTTAACAAATTCAAATTCAATCTTTGCGACAACGTTCGATTTAATTAATTCATTATTGTTGATGTTATATATATTGATTCGAAACCGATCCTTTATATTATCGACAAAGCAATACAATTCTAAGCAGCATAGTGGATGACCGAAATGATTTCGAAATATATATGGGACAAATTGAAACAATACTGGATAGATATATATGTGGGATCTTTAAATCAAATTGTTTACAATGTTGGCAACAACTTTATCAACAAGGAATTTACTAGCAATGTAGCGATATTAACCATTACTACAAAGGCAATTCCGATCAAGATATATTGATCAATCGAAATGGTTGAACGATACTATTTTCTACTTCGATAAGTTTACAATATTATATATGCAGAAATACAAGAATCTGGTTTTACAAAGAATATAGGATTACAAATGGTTATAAAAACAATCAACGATATTGCAAAATCTAACGGATTAGTACCCATACTTTTAGTATTCGATATATATCCAAAAATGATCGACCTCGATTTAGCACTCATTGTTGCACAACAATTGTTAACATTTAAAAAGGCAATAACGGAAATTACAAAAATATATACTTAACAACAAATTTCCAAAACTTTGAAAGCATAAAATGGATTTAACACTACCCCGGTACACAATCTTCCATTAAACTCCGATATATTAGTATAAAGAGAAAGCTATTATAGTATTGGTAAATGGACTGGACTATACAAACTCATTTCGATTAAGAACAAAACATACATAATCAAAATACCTAACAAACCCAAATAGTTCAGATCCACAATAGTTAAACTATTCTATTGTATAGAACTACAAATAGTAATTCCACCAATAAAACAAACCCGAAGTATTACTAACGCAATATCACTTTCGGTATCGGAAAACCACATTATAAATAAGTTATTCCTTTCAGCATATAGTCCAATTTTCTTTATCGAATCACAACGAAAGAAGATCAATGGATTAATGGAAAATAGCGTATTCGAATTGGTTCGTTTTGATTCCATCCCATCCGGAACAAAAATCTTCAATTCCAAATTCGTTAATGAAATGAAAAATAAAGATACTAATCGAGCTTTCCACAAATTACAATTGATTATTCAAGCTTTTAAAGACCAAAACAAGAATACAATACTAACCTAATCACCCACTATTCAACAAATTAGTCAACGAATTATTCTTAGTATTATAGCCATTCTTCACGCTTAGAACAAAAATATCAAAATGTTCATCCAGGATATTATATAAACATATATACAATCAACTTTGGATTTAGTTCGTAAATTCTATATTCGATCACCAACCGAATTGAACATACCGAAAGGATTCCTACTTCGAATAGTACAACCTCTTTATAGTGTTCCGAAAACTGGAAATCATTGGTTTAGTATTTACCACAAATATCATACTAATGCCTTCGAAATGATCTAATCAATATACGACCTGTATTTATTGTATACAACAATAAAGGATTCAACATTTGCTATTGTTGGATTTTAAATAGATGATACATTTATTATCTGCAATAAACAGTTCGCTATCCAGGAACAAAATTAATTCCAAAAAGCAAGATTTATAGCTAAAGATAGAAAAGAACTTACCATTAATAGTTTACTCAAATTCAATAGCGATACAATTATATTCAATAAAAACGAAAATATTTATTTTAATTAAAAAAAACAATATCAAAATCTTTAATTGATCCAAACTCAACCAAAGGATATGCCCAAAATACAAGGGAAACTTAGAAAAGCTACCGCCCCGAAAGATCAATATATTGCACAGCGTATACGAAAAGCATATATTGCCACCATAAATCAACCCAAAGCATTTTTCGATTTATTTTTTGTTACCCAAATGATTAATCCGAATAAAAATGATGCGGATTTTCTTAATAAACGCATTCAATAGCAAATGAACAACAAAACAAAAGGTTTAAGATATATAGCATTAAATCCAAATTTGTTAAAGTTAATAGCATTTACTAATATATCCTTCGCTAATAACAAAGATTTCTTTTCATAAATCGAATACATCATTGTATTAATGAACAAATACAACAAAGCAAACCTAATCCATTAATCCTCAATCAAATGCAAAAGAATTACAAGAAATGTATTGGCATCGGAGTTATACGCAATATCACTAAGGTTCGATATCAACATTACAATCAAAAGTATCATCAATAAGATCTTCACCAATCAAAAGATTTTATTCACGATTTGTACAAATTCCAAATCATTCTATCAATGCCTTACAAAACTCGGAACAATATAGGAAAAGAGATTAATAATCGATATAATAATATTTCGATAATTGTATAAACGTAAAAAGATTATAAAGATTAAATAGATTGATAAAGAATCAAACCCAACAAATGCTATAATCAAATCAAAAGCATATTAAGCTTTGAAAGATCTCGTCGATAATAATATAATCAACATTAAAGTAACGAAATAGATAAAAAGAGGAACAAAAAAGAAAGAGATTTCTTTACAAAAGAAAAAGTGATTTTTAAAGAGTTATTTGATTTGTTTCTTTTGAAAATTATTACCACAAACATAATCCAATCACTCTTTTAAAGAATTGCTAGTATCGAAATATAGATTATATAATCGAGGATCATATAACTACAGATCATGTGACCACCGATAATCGAATATAGAAGATAGATAACTAAAATCATATAACCGAAAATCACATAATCATAGAACCATACCACTAATGCATCGACACTAATGGAAAGAAGGAACATAAATAGATTTACCTATACCATAGTCTTACAACCTTCGAACCATTTTTACCATACTGAATTACAAGTACATAAAAAGCAACTCCATCCACGTACACGTGACCGAAGTCCTTCCTTTGAGTTCATAGTTCTTCCAACATATACAAGACTAGCGCACTTTAATACAAGGAATGATTTATTGTTTGGGTTGAACGAAAAGGTTGTAAAGAATAAAGAAGAGAAGAAAAGAAGAAGAATAATTTAAAAGATTATAAAGGTGAAAAGAAGCAAAGTGATAATTAAGCGATAGGATAACAATGAATATTCACGTTCCCGATATCAGGTTTCTTCGTACGATATAACTACCCCATATCATATGGTATCATATGATACATCTCGTACGAAGAAAAGAAGAAAATCCAATGTCGGAACACATGAATAGGATTTTGACATGTATCGGGCAATACTGTAAACATTGTACGATATAAGCAAAAAAGATATAAAATATCTGTTATACACTAGAAAAGTTTTCACCCCCTTTTCCATTTTAAGCAAAAAAGCAAGAAATGAATTAATACACAATTTTCTTTATAATTAGATATACCCTTTTTCCTTTGTACGAAGGAAAGAGGATACACATCTTAATTCAATATAATACTTTTCATACCATACATTTTGTGCTCAATACAACCGTAGGCCTACAGTGTGAACTCAACAGTATGATGTTTATAGTAAGTATTAAACCAATGATTTCCAGCTTCCGGAACATTATAAAAGAGTTGTATTACTCGAAATAGGAATCCTTTTAATATATTCAATTCGATTAATAATTGAATATAAAACTTACAAACCAAATCCGAAATCGATTGTATATATATTTATATAATATCCCGGATGAATATTTTAATATTTTTATTTTAAATGTAAAGAATAGCTATAGTATTAAAAATAATTCGTTAACTAATTTATTAAATAATGGGTAACTAGGTTAATATTATATTTTTGTTTTAATCCTTGAAAACTTGAATAATTAATTATAATTTGTAGAAAGCTTGATTAATACTTTTATTTTTCATTTCATCAATAAATTTGGAATTGAAAACTTTTATTCTAAATGAAATAAAATCGAAACAAACCAATTCGAATATATTATTTTTCATTAATCCATTAATTTCCTTTTATTATAATTCGATAAAGAAAGTTGAACTATATATCGAAAAAAATAATTTATTTATAATATAGTTTTCTAATGTCGAAAGTAATGTTGTATTAGTAATACTCCGGGTTTGTTTTATTGATAGAATTACTATTTATGGTTTTATATAATAGAATAGTTTAATTACCATGAATTTGAATTGTTTGGGTTCGTTAAGCATCTTGATCGTATATATTTCGTTTTTAATCGAAATGAGTTTATATAGTTCAATCCATTTACTAGTACTATAATAGTCTTCTTTTTATACTAATACATCGGAGTTTAGTAAAAGATTATATATTAGGGTAGTATTAGGTTTATTTTGTATTTTCAAAGTTTCGAAAACTTATCGTTAAGCATATATCTTTGTAATTTCCGTTATTGCTTTTTTAAATGTTAACGATCATTATGCAATAGTAAATGTTAAGTTAAAATTGATTATTTTTGAATATATGCCGAATATTAGAAGTATAGATACTAATCTATCAGGTTTTGCCAAATCGTTAATTGCTTTTACAACCATTTATAATCCTATATTCTTTGTAAAATCAAATCTTTGTATTTCCGTATATATAATATTGTAAGCTCGTTGAAATAGAAAGTGATATTGTTCAATTATTTCGATTAACCAATATACTTTAATCGGAATTGTTTTCGTAGTAATGATTAACATCGTTGCATTGCTAATAAATTCCTTGTTAATAAAATTGCTATCAATATCGTGAACGATTTGATTTGGAAATTCCACATATATATCTATTTAGCATTGTTTCAATCTATCCCATATATGTTTCGAAGTTATTTCGGTCATCCATTATACTACTTGGAATCATATTGCCTTATTAATAATATAAAGAATTGGTTTTGAATTAATATACATAATATCAACAATAATGGATTAATTGAATCGAATATCATTGCGAAGATTGAATTTGAATCTGCCGAATAACTTTCTGTATTTCTAACAATATTCATAGAATTTTGTTAGTTTATTAATATCTTTTTGTAGAATATCATTATACTCTACTCGTTGTAATACTTAATAGAATCTATATACCGCAAAATAACCGAATCTTTGATAAAGTTTTCGAAGTTCTGTTTCTATAAAATAGTATTCACCAATATCGATCGATTCTTAAATAAATTATTGAACATTGATATGCTATAACAATATAGAATATTTATATTTCTTAACCATTAGAAAGTTTCTTATTAATAATACAAATGTATTGGTAATATTATTGTAATACGCTTTAAATCGATTTATATCAATGATTAAAAGTAAGAAAAGTGTTTCGGAATAGAGAATATGAAATTGTATGTTTCCTATTGATAGTTCGATTTTGATGGATCCGATAGAACTTATTGCATTTATTCCAAAAACAATCTTTGCAATTCCTATTGTCGCTTTGTTGAATAGGATATCTTCAACAAATAATTTGAATGCTTAGTATTAACTATATCCGACTATAAACCATTGTACAACGCCTATATCAATCACTATTCCTTGAAACTTTGTATTATCGTATCTATATAATAGTTTCTGTTTTACTATCTTCAACCCTATGATTACATATACCGCGGATTTGTTAAATAGATTTGTTGCAATCTCTTCGTTATCGATAAAACTAAGAAAACTAATCCAGATTTGCATATCTTTCTTATATTCTTCTTTTTCTTTCTTAATAATATATTATTCTGTATCCGAGTATCGTTTCGAAAGAAATATATTCCATTCTTCGATGTCTATATCCTTTTAATGGTTATCGGGGCATTTTTTCTTTTTTTCAAAGATAAACGCTTCGTATACTTGATTAAATATGATATCCAATCCTTTAAACTTCTTTCGATATTCTTAACAAGTTTGTTTTTTTTCTTTCTTTGTATACTTATTGGATTAACATCCTATTTTCTTACAAATATGGTACGATTTATCCTTTTGTTGTAGTTTGAAAGGTATTTTCGCGGATGTTTTTGCAAGGTAACGATTAGGTTTATACAATAAATTGTTGTTCTTTGAACCATAGTATTTGCGATTAATATAGAATTGTTTTTGAGATTGAAGTTTATTATCCCATATATTAATCATGGCCCGAATACTTTTTTAAAGTGCTGCAAAATTAATATTAGGGATATAAAGTATATTTCGATATGCTTCGATGTTTTAGCAAGCAATAACAATCTTGATAATGAGGTACTCATCATTTTGCAATAGTAATAGTAAACCCTTAAACAATACTTTTAAATCCTTTATTATATTCTAGAAGTTTTCCAATATAAAAAGATTTGAGTATTTATTGATATATTAGCGAAATCGAATGATCTTTCATTAGTTAATAATACGCTATCGATATTGAGGTTCTTCGAAGTTTCGTTTCATTATCTTTTGAAGTTCCATCATTGTTTTATATTCTTCGATTTTGATATTGTTGTAATAGAAATCTTTAGTATCGCTTATTAGTATAAAATCAAATGCTCTATTAAAGTATAAATCCGGAATATTATTTTTAAAACATTTGTAAATAAAAATGCGATACTTATAATCAAAAGCGTTGTCTTTATCGAAATATTTCTTTTCCTTATCGTAGGTTTTCTCCAATTGTACCATTTCCCATTTGTAATCCTTTTTGTATAGCCTTTTTTTGGTTTTGAATCGGATTTGTTTTTTTCAATTTTTTACTTTTGTTTCTTATATTCTAATTGTAATACTCTTTTCTTCTTTGTATATTTTTTTGGTATGTATTTCGAAGGGCTAAAACGATCAAATTCGGGATCAAAATCGAAAAAATCGAAGCTATCAAGATTGCTAGAATTAGATGTTATTCTTTATTCCGTTTCTTGTATATTGCTTTCATTCGGTAATCGAAATAGTATTGATTCTAATGGATCATTTTTATATTCGTTACTTTGGATCTTGATAAATAAATCATTATCATCGTTTTTGTAATATTGGCCTCGAATATCATTTGTATTGTATTGTTCGTTCTTATTGATTAATATATCGAAGAGTTTGTTGTATATCGCCTTGCTTTTCGGTTTTTTTATTGATAATCTAAAGAATAAAAATAATATTTGTTTATTAACTAATAATATTAATAAGTACAATATTCTAAAAGGTTTTGAAAAAAACAAGATTAGTAATAAATCTTCTTTCTCTTTTTCTTTTTTTGAATGTTGTTCTTTTGTTTTCTTTTTTTTAGCCTTTTTCGATAGTGAACAATCTATATTCTCTTTAATTATAGCTTTTATTTTATAAAGTTGTTGAAAAACGAAAAATGATTTGAAATAAATATTGGCATTATAACAATATACGATTTTATCGTTCATCCATTTATAATATTTAATTGCTTGTAAAACAACAAATAATGTTATCCATACCTTAATTTTATTATTTGTTTCTAAATCTATCCATATTTTGTATTTGTTTAATTCTTTTTGTAATCGATATAAAAGGTTTTCGCCGATATTTGCGAATTGAAATAATAAAAATCCTGTAAATAATACTTTATAATCTTCGAATGCATTTTCATTTAACAAATCCGTTTGTTGTTGATAAAAGTAATATTTGTATTTAACAAATATATAGATTTCATTAAATATTAACTTATTAATCATAATCCCTTTTTTGTAAAATTCATACTATTTGGCGAATAATTGATTATTGATTTTGTTGTGAATTGTTGATTCTTTTGGTAATATAAATTCATCTTTCGAAGGATATAAGCAAAGTATATCGTTTACATCTTTCAGCGATACCTTTAACATTTCTATATTGTTTATATTGTATTTGTGAAGATATATAAACGTTGTAATGTAAAAGTGTAGGAGTATAAATAAATAATAAAGTAAATATAAAAGAATGGTTCTATCGTATAAAGAATTGTAAAGTAAGTGTAGAGTAATTAAATATAAAATGGTTTTTGATAATAATTTTCGATTTCAAGTTTTAAAATCAACAATCGGCCGTTTCGAGTAGAACTTGGTCTACAAATAGAGTCGATAATGTTGAATTAAAATGTATTATCAAAAATGAAATACGATCGTAGATTATGCGTAAATATTGTATTAAAGTTTGTATCTTCGAACCTGGATATTGAGTAAAGTTATAGTAAGGCTAAGTGGTCTGTGCGTTGAGGGTATTGTACTAGTATTGTTGTACTAGTGTACTGTAATAAAATATAAAGTAAAAAAATACGGGGTAAAAAGTATAAAGTAAAGAATTGTGTAATTTTTGTTGAAATAACTAGGGTTCTGGGAAGGGTTAACTCTGATCACGAATATATGAATGGAGATGGTTTTCATTAACTTAAATTCAATAAATAAAAACAACTCGAAGGTTGTAAAGTCTAAAGTAAAGTGAAGCTATTTATGTTCCTTTCGATTACTAGTGCTTTAGTACTAGTGATATAATCTGACCATTACATAACCTCAAATCACATGATCCATATTACCATCATCCCATCTTCGATCATCTATAGTCACGTGACTTTCGGTTATATGACCTCTAATCACATAATCCATATTCCGATATTAGCAACTTTCTAAAAGAGTAACTGGATTATATCCATTGTAACAACCTTCAAAAACAAAATATACAAGCCTTTATAACTCCTTAATAAACAAAAACTTTTCTTTTTCTTTAATCTTTTCAATCTTTTCAATCTCCTTTCTCTATCTATTCCGTAATTTTAATATCGATTATATTATTATCAACAAAATCCTTCAACGTTTAATATACTTTTGATTTAATTATAGTATTTGCAAGGTTTGATTCTTCGTCGATCCATTTGATTTCCACAATCTTTTTATATTTATACGATTATCGAAATGCCATTATATCGATCATTAATCTCTTCTTTTATATAATTCCGAGTTTTGTAAAATATTAATAAAATAATTTCGAATCAATGCATATCGTAAATAGTATCTTCTAATTGATAAAGATTTTATTGATTATACTCTTGATCGCTACGCTAACATCGAATCCTAGGGATATTGCATATAATTCCGATGTTAATATACTTTTTATAACTCTTTTGTATTTAACCAAGGATTGTTGGAAGAACTATGAACTCAAAGGAAGGACTTCGATCACGTGTATATGGATGAAATTGCTTTTCATGTATTTGTAATTTAGTATGGTAAAAACAATTCGAAAGTTGTAAGATTATAGTACAAATAAACCTATTTATGTTTCTCCCTTTCACTAATGCCGATGCACTAATGGCACGGTCCTATGATCATGTGATCTTCGGTTATATGATCCCAGTTACCTATCTTTTATATTCGACCATCGATGGTTACATAACCTGCGGTCATATAATCCCCGATCATATGATCCATATTTCGATATTAGCAACTCTCTAAAAGAGTGATTGGATTATATTCGTAGTAACAACCTTCAAAAGAAACAAAACAAATAACTCTTTAACAATCATTTTTTCTTTTGTAAAGAAATCTCCTTCTTTCTTGTTCTTTTTTCTACCCATTTCGTTATTTTGATATTGATCATATTATTATCAACAAAATCCTTTAGAGCTTGATACGCTTTTGATTTAGTTATAGTATTTATTGGGTTTGATTCTTTGTCGATTTATTTGATCTCTATAATCTTTCTACGTTTATACAATTATCGAAGTACTATTATATTAATTATCAATCTTTTTTCTTATATTATTCCAAATTTCGTAAAGTATTGATAAAATGATTTGGAATTCATACAAATCGTGAATAGAATTTTCTGGTTGATGAAAATCTTATTGATAATACTTTTGATTGTGGTATTGATGTCGAACCTTAATGATATTGTGTATAACTTCGATACTAATACATTTCTTGTAACTCTTTTATATTTAATTGAGGACCAATAGATTAGATTTACTTTGTTGTATTTATCCATTAGTATAATAATGTATCCGATTTGTAAAGAAAGATCTTTGTTATTAGCGAAGGACGCATCGATAAATATCATTAACTCTAATGAATTCGGATTTAATGCTATATATCTCAAACCTCTTATTTTATTGTTCATTTGCTATTAAATGCGTTTATTGAGAAGATCCGCGTTATCTTTATTCGGATTAATTATTTAAACAATAAAAGATAAATCGAAAGATGCCTCGGGTTGATTTATGGTGGCAATATATGCTTCTCGTATATATTGTGCAACGTATTGATTCTTCGAAGCGGTAGCTTTTTTGAGTTTCCCTTGTGTTCTAAGCATATCCTTTGGTTGAGTTTGGATCAATTGAAGATTTTGATATTGTTTTTCTTGATTAAAGTAAATACTTTTGTTTTTATTAAATGTAATTATGTTGCCATTGAATTTAAATAGACTATTAATAATAAGTTTCTTTTTATTCTTAACCATAAATCCTGCTTTTCGAAGTTGATCTTGTTTCCGAATAGCGAATTGCTTATTGCAAACAATAAATGTATCATTTGTTTAAAGTCCAATAATAGCAAATATTGAATTCTTTACTATTGTATACAATAAATATGGGTTGTATATTGATTAGATCATTCCGAGAGTATTAATATAATGTTTATAGTAAATACTAAACCAATGATTTCTAGCTTTCGGAATACTATAAAAGGATTGTATTACTCGAAGTAGAAATCTTTTTGATACGTCTAATTCGGCTAATGGTTGAATATAGAACTTACAAACCAAATCCGAAGTTGATTATATATATATTTATATAATATTCCGGATAAACATTTTGATATCCTTATTCTAAATGTAAAGAATGGCCATAATATTAAAGATAATTCGTTAACTAATTTGTTATATAATGGGTAACTAGATTAATATTATATTTTTGTTTTAATCCTTAAAAGCTTGAATAATTAATCGTAATTTGTGGAAAGCTTGATCAATATCTTCATTTTTTATTTTATTAACGAATTTGGAATTGAAGATTTTTGTTTCGAATGGAATAGAATTAAAACAAACCAATTCGAATATGCTATTTTCCATTAATCCGTTAATTTTTTTTTATCGTAATTCGGTAAAGAAAGTTAAACTATATACTAAAAGGAATAATTTATTTATAATATAGTTTTCCGATGCTAAAAATGGTGTTGTATTAGTAATACTTTGGGTTTGTTTTATTAATAAAATTATTACTTATGGTTTTGTACGATAGAATAATTTAATTATTGTAGATCTAAATTGTTTAAGTTTATTTAGCATCTTGATCATATATATTTCGTTTTTAATCGAAATAAGTTTGTATGATTCAATCCATTTACCAGCACTATAATAGCTTTCTCTTTATACTAATACATCGGAGTTTAATGGGAGATTATGTATTAAAATAGTATTAAATTCATTTTGTGCTTTCAAAGTTTCGAAAACTTATTGTTGAACATATATCTTTATAATTTCCGCTATTGCTTTTTTAAATATTAACAATCGTTGTACAATAATAGGTATTAAATCAAGATTGGTTATTTTTGAATATATACTGAACATTAGGAGTATGGATATTAGTCCATTGGGTTTTGTAGTATTGTTGATTGCTTTTATAGCCATTTGTAATTTTATATTCTTTATAAAACTAGATTCTTATATTTCTGTATATATAATATTGTAAGCTTGTTAAAATAGAAAATAGTATCGTTTAATTATTCCGATTAATTAATATATCTTAATCGGAATTGCCTTTGTAATAATGGCTAATATCACTATATTGCTAATAAATTCTTTGTTGATAAAATTGTTATTAGTATCGTGAACAATTTGATTTAAAGATTCCACGTATATATTTATTCAATATTGTTTCAATCTGTTTTATATATATTTCGAAATCATTTCGATTATCCATTATATTGTTTAAAATTGTATTGTTTTGTTGATAACATAAAAGATCGATTTCGAATCAATATATATAACGTTAACAATAATGAATTGATTAAATCGAATATCGTTGCAAAAATTAAATTTGAATTTGCTGAGTGATTTTTTATATTTTTGACAATATTCATAAAACTTTATTAACTTATCAATATCCTTTTATAAAATATTATTATACCCTATTTGTTGTAATACTCAATGGAATTTATATATTGCAAAATAGCCAAATCTTCAATAAAATCTTCGGAATTCTGTTTCCGTAAAATAGTATTCATTAATATCGATCGATTTTTAAATGAATTGTTGAACATCGATATACTATAACAATATAAAGTGTTTATACTTCTTAACCATTGAAAAATTTCTTACTAATAATACAAATATATTAATAATATTGTTGTAATATACTTTAAATCGATCTATATTAATGATTAAAAATAAAAAAGATATTTCGGAATGGAGAATATAAAATTGTACGTTTCTTATTAGTAATTCGATCTTAATGAATCCAATAAAACTTGTTACACCTATTCCGAAAACAATTTTTGTAGTTTTTATTATTGTTTTGTTAAATGGAATATCTTCGATAAATGATTTGAATATTTAATATTAACTATATCCGACTATAAACCATTGTATAACACCTATATCAATTATTATACCCTGGAATTTTGTATTATTGTATCTATATAATGGTTTCTGTTTTATTATCTTTAGCCTTGTAATTGTATATACCACAGATTTATTGAATAGATTTATTGCAATCTTTTCGCCATTGATAAAACCAAAGAAACTAGCCCAGATTTGTATATTTTCCTTATATTTTTCTTCTTTTTCAACAATATATTATTCCATATCCAAGTATTGTTCTAAAAGAAATACATTCCATTCTTTGATGTTTATATCCTTATAATAATTATCGAAGCATTCTTTTTTTTTTTAAAGATAAATGTTTTGTATATTTAATTAAATATAGTATCCGGTTCTTTGAACTTTTTTCGATATTTTTGGCGAGTTTGTTCTTTTTTTTTTTTTATATACCTATCGAATCAACATTCTATTTTCTTATAAACATAACACGATTTATTTTTTTATCGTAATTTAAAAAATGTTTTTGCAAATATTTTTGCGGGGTAATGATTAGGTTTATACAATAGATTGTTATTCTTTAAACCATAGTATTTGTAATCAATATAGAATTGTTCTTAAAGTTAAAGTTTGCTATTCTATATATTAATTATGGCCCGAATACTTTTTTGGAATACTACAAGGTTAATACCGGGGGTATAAAATATATTTCAATATGCTTCGATATCTTAACAAACAATAATAATCTTGATAATAAAGTATTTATCATTTTGTAATAGTAGTGATAAACCTTTAAACAATACTTTTAAATCCTTTATCATATTCTAAAAGTTTTCCAATATAAAAAGATCTAAATGTTTATTGATGTATTAATGAAATCGAATGGCTTTCTATTGGTTAGTAATATATTGTTGATGTTAAAATCCTTCGAAGTTTCGTTTTATCATCTCTTGAAATTCTACCATTATTCTATATTCTTCGACTTTAACGTTATCGTAATAGAAATCCTTAATATTGCTTATTAGCATAAAATCAAATGCTCTATTGAAGTATAAATTCGGAATGCTATTCTTGAAATATTTGTAAATAAAAATGCGATATTTATAATCAAAAGCATTATCTTTATCGAAGTATTTCTTTTCCTTATTGTAAGTTTTCTTTAGTTGTGCTATTTTTTATTTGTAATCCTTTTTATGTGGCTTTTTTTTTAGTTTTGAATCGAATTCGTTTTTTTTAATTTTCCATTTTTGTTTTTTGTATTCTGATTGTAATACTCTTTTTTCCTTTATATATTTCTTCGGTATACATTTCGAAAAGCTAGAACGATCGGATTCGGGATCAAAATCGGAGGAATCGGAGTTGTCGAGGTTGCTAAGACTAAATACTATTTTTTGTTTTGTTTTTTGTATATTGTTTTTATTCGATAATCAAAGTGGTATTGATTTTAGTGGATCATTTTTATTTTTATATTTGTTACTCTGGATTTTAATAAATGAATTATTATTGTTGTTTCTGTAGTATTAGTTTCGAATATTATTTGTATTATATTGTTTGTTTTTATTGATTAGTATATTAAAAAGTTTGTTATATACCGTTTTATTTTTCGGTTTTTTTATTGGTAATTTAGGGAATGGGAATGGTATTTATTTATTAGTTGATGGTATTAATAAATAAAATGTTTTGGAAGGTTTTGAAGGGGGCAAAATTGATAATGGATCTTTTTTCTTTTTTTTTTTTTTTGAACGTTGTCCTTTTGTTTTCTTTTTTTTAACTTTCTTCAATAATAAACAATCTATATCTTTTTCAACCATAGCTTTTATCTTATAAAGTTATTAAAAAACGAAAAATAATTTAAAATAAATATTAACGTTATAACAATACACGATTTTATTATCCATCTATTTGTAATACTTAATTGCTTATAAAACAACAAATAATACTATTCATACTTTGATTTTATTATTTGTTCCTGGATTTATTCATACTTTGTATTTATTTAATTCTTTTTATAATGTTGAAAGAACTATGAACTCAAAAGAAGGACTTCGGTCACGTGTACGTGGATGGAGTTGCTTTTCATGTATTTGTAATTCAATATGGTAAAAACGGTTCGAAGATTGTAAAACTATGGTATAGATAAACCTATTTATATTTCTCTCTTTTATTAATGCCAATGTACTAATGGTATAGTCCTATAATCATATAACCTTCGATTATATGATCCTAGTTATTTATTTTCTATATCCAACCATCGGTGGTCATATGATTTGCGGTTATATAATCCTCGATCACATAATCCATATTTCGATATTAACAACTCTTTAAAAGAGTAACTGGATTATATTCGTAGTAACAATCTTTAAAAAAAACAAAACAAATAACTTTTTAAAAATCACTTTTCCTTTTGTAAAGAAATCTTTTCCTTCTCTGTTCTTTTTTCTACCTATTCCGTTATTTTGATGTTGATTATATTGTTGTTGATGAAATCCTTCAAAGCTTGATACATTTTTGATTTGGTTATAGTATTTGCTGGGTTTGATTCTTTATCGATCCATTTGATTTCTATAATCTCTCTACATTCATACAATTATCGAAATGCTATTATATCGATTATCAATCTTTTTTTCTGTATTGTTTCAAATTTCGTAAAGCATTAATAAAATGATTTGGAATCCATACAAATTGTAAATGGAATCTTTTGATTAATAAAAATCTTATTAATAGTACTTTTAATTGCGGCATTAACATCGAACCCTAATGATATTATATATAACTTTAATGCTAATACACTTTTTGTAATTCTTTTACATTTAATTAAGAACCAATGAATTAGGTTTGCTTTGTTATGTTTATTCATTAGTATAATAATGTATTCGATCTGTAAAAAGAAATCCTTGTTATTAGCAAAGGACATATCGATAAATATTATTAACTTCAACGAATTCGAATCTAATATTATATATCTCAAACTTTTTGTTTTATTATCCATTTGCTATTGAATACGTTTATTGAGAAAATCCGCATTATCTTTATTCGAATTAATTATTTGGATAACAAAAGATAAATCGAAAAATACTTCGGGTTAACTTATAATAGCAATATATGCTCCTTGTATACATTGTACAACGTATTAATCCTTCGAAACAACAGCCTTTTTGAGTTTCCTTTGTATTTCGGGTATATCCTTTGGTTGAGTTTGAACTAGTTGAAGATTCTAATATTGTTTTTTTTAATTAAAGTAAATACTTTCGTTTTTATTAAATATGATCGTATTGCTGTTGAATTTGAATAAACTATTAATAATAAGTTCCTTTTTATCCTTAGCCATAAATCTTGCTTTTTGAAATTGATTTTGTTTTTAAGTAACAAATTATTTATTGCAAACGATAAATGTATCATTTGTTTGAAATCCAATAATAATAAATATTGAATTCTTTATCGTTATATATAATAAGTACAAATCGTATATTAATTGAATTATTCCGAAAGCGTTAGTATAATGTTTGTGGTAAGTATTAAATCAATGATTTCCAGCTTTCAGAATACTATAAAGGGGTTGTATTACTCGAAGTAGGAATCCTTTTAGTACATTCAATTCGGTTAATGATCGAATATAGAATTTATGAACCAAATCCAAAATTGATTATACATATGCTTATATAATGTTCTGGATAAACATCTTGATATCCTTGTTTTGAGTATAAAGAATAGCCATAGCGCTAAAGATAATTTGTTGACTAATTTGTTGAATGGTGGATAACTGGGTTAGTATTGTATTTTTGTTCTAATCCTTAAAAGCTTAAACAATCAATTGTAATTTGTAAAAAACTCGATCAGTATCTTCATTTTTCATTTCATCAATGAATTTGGAATTGAAGATTTTTGTTCCAAATAGAATAGAATCAAAGCGAACCAATTCGAATACGCCATTTTCCATTAATTTATTGATTTCTTTTCGTTGTGATTCGATGAAAAAAGTTAAACTATATATCGAGAGGAATAACTTATTTATAATATAGTTTTCCAATGCCGAAAATAGTATTGTATTAATAACACTTTAGGTTTGTTTTATTAATAGAATTACTATTTATAGTTCCGTACAATAGAATAGTTTAATTATCGTAGATTTGAACTATTTGGATCCGTTTAACATTTTAATTGTGTATATTTCGTTTTTAATCGAAATGAGTTTATATAATCCAATCCATTTACCAGCATTATAGTAGCTTTTTCTCTATACTAATACATTGGAGTTTAATAGAAGATCATATATCAAAGTAGTATTTGGTCTATTTCGTACTTTCAAAGCTTCGAAAACTTATCGTTGAGCATATATCTTTGTAATTTCCACTATTGTTTTTTTAAATGTTAATGATCGTTGTGCAACAATAAGTACTAAATCGAAGTTAATCATTCTTAGATATATGTTGAACATTAAAAGTATAGGTATTAGTTTGTTAGGTTCCGCAGTATCGTTGATTGCTTTTATAGCCATTTGTAATCCCATATTCTTTGTAAAACTAGATCCTTATATTTCCGCATATATAATATTGTAAGCTTATCGAAGTAGAAAATAGTATCGTTTAATCATTCCGATTAACCAATATATCTTGATCAGAATTGCCTTCGTAGTAATGGCTAGCGTTGCTACATTGCTAATAAATTCCTTGTTGATAAAATTGCTACCAATATTATAAACGATTTGATCTAAAGGTTCTATATATATATCTATTCAACATTGTTTCAATTTGTTCTATATATATTTCGAAATCATTTCGGTTATCCATTATACTGTTTGGAATCGTATTGCTTTGTTAATAACATAAAGGATCGATTTCGAATCAATATATATAACGTTAACAATAATGAATTAATTGAATTGAATATTGTTGCAAAGATTGAATTTGAATTTGCCAGGTGATTTTCTGTATTTCTAACAATATTTATAGAACTTTGTTAGCTTATCAATATCCTTTTATAAAATGTTATTATACCCTATTCGTTGTAATACTCAATGGAATCTATATACTGCAAAATGGTCGAATCTTCGATGAAATCTTTGGAGTTCTGTTTCTGTAAAGTAGTATTCACCAATATCGATCGATTTTTGAATGAATTGTTGAACATCGATATGCTATAACAATATAAAATGTTTATACTTCCTAACTATTGGAAAGTTTTCTATTGGTAATACAAGTGTATCGGTAATATTATTGTAATACACTTTAAATCGATCTATATCGATAATTAAAAATAAAAAGAATGTTTCGGAATAAAGAACATGAAATTGTACGTTTTCTATTAGCAATTCGATTTTGATGGATTTGATAGAACTTATTATATCTATTCCGAAAACAATCTTTGTAATTCTTATTGTTGCTTCGTTGAGTAGAATATTATCAACAAATGATTTGAATACTTAATATTAACCATATCCGACTGTGAACCATTATGCAATATCTGTATTAATCATTATTCCCTGGAACTTCGTATTGTTATATCTGTACAATGGTTTCTGTTTTACTATCTTTAGCTTTATGATTGTATATACCGTAGATTTATTGAATAGGTTTGTTACAATCTTTTCGCCATCAATGGAACTAAAAAAGCTAGCTTAGATTTGCATGTTTTTTTTATATTCTTTTTTCTTTTTCTTAGCGATATATTGTTTTGTATTCGGGTATCGTTCCGAAAGAAATGTATTTTATTCTTCGATATTCGTATCCTTATAATAGTTATCGAAGCATTCTTCTTCTTTTTCAAAAATAAACGTTTTATATATTTGATTAAATGTAATATCCGGTTTTTTAAACTTCTTTTAATATTTTTAATAAATTTGTTCTTTTTCTTTTTTTGTATGTTTATCGGATCAATATTTTATTTTCTTATAAATATAGCACGATTTATCCTTTTATTATAATTTAAAAAATGTTTTTGCAAATATTTTTGTAAAATAACGGTTAGGTTTATATAATAGATTATTGTTTTTTGAATTATAGTATTTGCAATTAGTATAGAATTGTTTTTAAGGTTAAAGTTTATTATTTTATATATTGATTATAGCCCGAATACTTTCTTGAAATGCTATAAGGTCAATACCGGGGGTATAAAGTATATTTCGGCATACTTCGATGTTTTGGCAAGTAATAATAATCTTGATAATGAGGTATTTATCGTTTTGCAATAATGATAATAAACCTTTAAACAATACTTTTAAATTCTTTATTATATTCTAAAAGTTTTCCAATATAGAAAGATTTGAATGTTTATTAATATATTAACGAAATCGAATAGCCTTCTATTAATTAATGATATATTGTCGATATTGAAATCCTTCGAAATTTCGTTTCATCATCTCTTGAAGTTCCACCATTGTTTTATATTCTTCGACTTTAACGTTGTTGTAATAAAAGTCTTTAGCATCGCTTATTAGCATAAAATCAAATGCTTTATTAAAGTATAAATCCGAAATGCTATTCTTGAAACATTTGTGGATGAAAATGCGATATTTATAATGAAAAGTATTGTTTCTATTAGAATATTTCTTTTCCTTGTTATAGATTTTCTTCAATTGTGCTATCTCCCATTTGTAATCCTTTTTGTATAGCTTTTCTTTCTAATTTTGAATCGGATTTGTTTTTTTTAATCTTTCACTTTTGTTTTTTGTGTTTTAATTGTAATACCCTTTTTTTTTTTGTATATTTCTTCGGTATACGTTTCGAAAGGTTAAAACGATCGAATTCGGGATCAAAATCGAAGGAATCGAAGCTATCGGGGTTGCCAGGATTAAATGCCATTCTTTGTTCTGTTTCTTGTATATTGCTTTTATTTGGTGATCGAGATGGTATTGATTCTAATGGATCATCTTCATATTCTTTGTCATTTTGGATCTCGATGGGTAGATTATCATTGTTGTTCTTGTAATACTAGCCTCGAATATCATTTGTATTATATTGTTTGTTCTCATTAATTGATATATCGAAGAGTTTGTTATATACCGCCTTGCTTTTCAATTTTTCTATTAATAATTTAGAGAATGGGAATAATATTTATTCATTAGCAAATGGTATTGGTGGGTAGAATGTTCTGAGAGGTTTTGGAAAGGGCAAGATTAATAATAAATCTTTTTTCTCTTTTTCTTTCTTTGAACATTATCTTTTTGTTTTTTTTTTTTTAGCTTTTTTCGATAATAAATGATCTATATCTTTTTCAACTATAGCTTTTATTTTATAAAATTGTTGAAAAACGAAAGGTGATTTGAAATGAATATTGGCGTTGTAACAATATGCGATTTCATTATTTGTTTATTTGTGATATTTGATTATTTATAAAGCAACAAATAATGTTGTTTATATCTTAATTTTGCTATTTATTTCTGAATCTATTTATACTCCGTATTTGTTTAATTCTTTTCGTAATCGATGTAAAAGGTTTTTATTAATATTTGCGAATTAAAGTGATAAAAATCTTGCAAATAATGCTTTATAATCTTCGAATGCATTTTCATTTAATAAATCTGTTTAATATTGATAAAAGTAATATTTGTATTTAACGAATACGCAAATATTATTAGATATTAACTTATCGATCATAATCCTTTTTTTGTAAAATTCTTATCATTTAACGAACAATTGATTATCGATCTCGTTGTAAACTATTGATTCTTTTGGTGGTACAAATCCATTTTTCGAAGAAGATAAGCGAGGTGTATCGTTTACGCTTTTTGACGGAACTTTTTTTATTTCTATATTGTCTATATTGTATTTATGAAAATGTATAAACGTTATAGTGTAAAAGTGTAGGAGTACAAATGAGTAATAAAGTAAATGTGAAGGGGTGGTTTTGTTATATAAAGGAATGGTAAAGTAAATGCGGGGTAGTTAGGTACAGAATGATTTTTGGTAATGATTTTCGATTTCAAGTTTTAAGATCAGCGATCGGCCGTTTCGAGTAGATCTTGGTTTACAAATAGAATCGATAATATTGAATCAGAATATATTATCAAAAATGAAATACGATTGTAGATTATATATAAATGTTGTATTAAAGTTTGTATTTTCGAATCTAAATGTTGAATGAAGTTATAATAAAGTTGAGTAGTTTATACATTAAGAGTATTATACTAATATTATTATACTAGTGTATTGTAGTAGAATGTAAAGTAAAAAAGTATAGAATAAAAAGTATAAGGTAAAGAATTGTATGATTTTTGTTTGGCTTAAATTAATGTTATAGAAATCGTTGAAAATGCAATGCTTTAATCGTTGAATCCTAAAGGTATAAATGATATTGTTGTAGTTAGCGTATAAAAATCGAATAACTTATCAAATGCACAATACAATCGATCGGTAGATTGTAATTCTTATACCTATACACACAAAAGCAATTGTTAATACAAAAAAACTTATGCTTTTTCAAAGTTGATCTTTCAAATTCGAAATTCTTATTCTTTAATTTGTAAATTTACACTAATTAGTATTGAAAAAACTATAAACTCAAAGAAAGAATTTCGATCATATATATATAAATAAAGTTGCTTTTCATATACTTGTAATTCAGTATAGTAAAAACGGCTCGAAGGTTATAAAACTATAGTACAAGTAAACCTATTTATATTCCTCCCTTCCACTAATGCCGATGCACTAGTGGCACGGTCCCATGATCACGTGACCTTC
>NGKF01000006.1:0-11435 GCA_002162555.1 Monilinia aucupariae
AGGGTAGAGGGTAGAGGGTAGAGGGTAGAGGGTAGAGGGTAGAGGGTAGAGGGTAGAGGGCAGAGGGTAGAGGGCAAAGGGGGAGAAGGGAGAAGGAAATAGGAAGAAAGATCGAGATGAAATTTTAAAAGGGGAGAAGGAAAGATTAAGCATGAGTTCAAGGGAAAGAGAAATCCAAGGGAAAACCAAAAGAAGAGAAAAAAAGAGAAGAAAAGAAAAGAAAAAGCTTAGCTGAAATTTCTTTCTTTTTTTCCATCCATTTTTAAAAGAAAAAGAGATGATAACAAAAATGGATTGTGCGTAATACTAATACGATTATAAAATGTTAATATAAATGATTAATATACAAATTTGAGAATAACCGAAAAAATGCTCAAGAGAGGAAGGGGATTATCGAGATGAATATAGTACAAGGATGTAGAAGAATGAGGTTCCAAAGACGTTAAACGAGTTATAGCAAAAGGGCAACGGGGAAGAAAGGGGGACGGGAAGCGAGAGGTGTTTATGGGGCGTACTTAGAACTTGAGGTGAAGGATTCTATTAAGGGGATATCTTGGATATCTTGGATATCTTGGATATCTTGGATATCTTGGATTGCGTTGCTTTGTTGTTTTTCTTTCTTTTGGGGTGGATTTGTAGATAGGGGGGTTATAGAATGAATGGATGGATGGATGGATGGATGAATGGATGAAAAGGATGGAAAAATGGATATAAGAATAGAGATTGAGATTGGGATTGGGATTCGTATTGATGTATGTATGTGTTGGCTATGCGAGTACTTCTAATATATGTATTGTAGTGGTAGAGTGTATATTGTCTAATATGCTAGAAGTGGCATATGTGTTCTACTGAGTATATGAGGTGGAGACACCTAATTAGGTATAGCGCTACACGTGATTATAACAGCCCCCCTATGATCGAATTCGATCATCAAAATCATGTAAAAAAAAAGGCTTTTTAAAAAATGTTTTTGAAGGCTTTTTGAAATGCTTTTTGATGTTAGTGATTCTATATCTTCCAAACCTTTATATAAGTTCAAAACGCATTTTGATTGGTCCATTCTAAACCCAAAAATCTGTACAATTGAATACTCTATAGAAACAACCACTTTTTCCATTATTTTCAATTTTCTAGCGTTGTATATATGTTCTAGGGCTTTATTAACTTTTGCAATAACGATTTATTATTGTTGCAATATTTACATTTTCTTTTGGAAATTCAATATTCTATAACCATATTGTATTGCGATACAAAAGCTTCTCTAATGCTTTTTGAAATCAAAATCAAGCCCTTTACTGTAGATTAAAAATCCAGGGTAAATCAATTGTTTTGTCAAAATGTTAACTTTTTGTTTAAAATCAAAAATCTATATTATTTGTAATTTTTTGTTTTCCACTATATCCTTTTGTATAAAATGCCATTGTATACTAATATACTTAGCTTTGCTATAAAACTTATTCTTTTGCATCCAATCAACGTTGCTTTTGTTGTTGTAATACAAAATAAATATAAATGGCTTTAAAAAGGTTTATTCTTTTAAATCGATAATTAGTTTTTCAAGCTATACAATCTCTTTTGTACTTTTATTTGCAGTTATAATCTTAGCTTTCATTGTACAGAATACTATAGATTTTTGCCTATTTGAGAATTATATTATTGCGCTTTTATATCGAATAACAATTACTTTTTGTATCGATTTTCGATCCGCTTTTAAGCTCTATATAGCATTTGTAAAAATATTGTAAGAACATAGCAAATGTTATAATCGATTCGAGTAAATTGTATTAACGTCGATTGTACTATCGAAGAATTCCAGAAAATGATTTACAAGGATTAAATACTTTTTTCCAAAAGTATATATTACTTTTGCGAATTGATTAATTGAAAACGCGAGATCGCTTTTTATTCCGTTTATCAAATAAATCCCTAATCCAATAATTTGTAAATATAAAGCTTTATTGCTTTCGTTGAGTAACTTTGCTATTATAGCTGGTTTTAATATAATATTAGTAGAGAAAGAGAGATTCCGAAATATTGAATTGTAGATTTTGAATCGTTTTAAAAGCTTTTTGATATACGCTTTCTGATATATTTTGAAAAATCTTTAAACTTTATTCTGTTCGATTTGAATTCCTAAAAAGATTTGTATTGATCCAAGATCTTTACATTTCCATTTTCGACTTATAATCTTTTTAATTGTATTGATCATAGATTGTAATCCTAATATCAATAAATCGTTTACGTAAAATAAGATATATATTTCTTTTCTAATAAACAAATTGGGATTTGTTGATAAAGCTTGTAAATCTATGCTTTTAAAGAACAATTTAACTATTTGCTATTATATTCTTGGAGCTTGTTTCAATCTATAAAATGATTTCTTAAGTTTGAAGTAACTATTAATAGAATTTAAAGCAAATACCTTTTTAAAGAATTATAGGATTTCCATTAGAATTTCAACATCGATCAATTCTTCATTTAGGAACGCTGTATCAACATTTATATTATCGATTTCTAGGTTCTTTTTTGTTGCTTTAGCAAAAAAGGCTTGCAATGTAAAATATTTTGCAACTTTTGCGAATATTTTTGTAAAATCGATTTTATACTTTTGCAAAAATCCTTTAACTATTAATTTAGCTTTTCTTTTTTCTAATTTACCATTTTGATTAAGCTTATTCTGTAGAACCTATTTAGATTTTAAAAGTTTTTTCCTTTTCGAAGGGGATTCATTAATCATTTTAAAAATGTTATTGTTTTTTAAACTAATCAATTTTGTTTTGATTGTTTCTATTTATACTTCAAAGTTCGAATCTAAAGCGTTCTCCAGATCAATAGTTTCAATATTAGCATTTGTATATAGATGTACTACGTTAGAATCCTTTGTAGAATATTGTATCTTCTTTTTATTCTCTACAATTTTTTTGGTTCTAGTTTAAGCTTACAAACTACGAATTGTAGTTATTATAGAAAAAGCCTTTTTTGAGCAAAGATTCTATATAGAATCATTTTTGTTTAAATTTATAAAGAGATCTAACTTTTTATCTTTATAGTTTAAGCTTATAAAGATTTCTAATTATCTTGATTTAATATTTGAACTTATAAAAGCTTTTGATCGTTTTATATTAACGTTTAAGTTTATAAGAACTCTTGCCCGTTTTGTATTAATATAAATCCTTTTTTAACTTCGTTAATCTTTTGTAAATTGATTTTCTATTTGATTTGCTTTCTTTTTCGATCTTATTGAAGTTTTTTTATGATTTAATATACTTAAATCGTTTTTTAATGGGAATCTATATTCATCAAAATCAACATCTGTCGTTTTTATTGTTTTCAAAGTAAAAAGATTAAAGAGCTTATAAATTTGGCTTTTTTTTATATTAACAAAGAGATATTTGCTTTTCAATATTTTTGATTCAAATTTCTTTGTAGTTTGCTTTAGTTATTAAGGATTGCGTGTAAATACTACACATCTAAATACTCTTAACTTTCGTAAATTTAGTTAACGATTATTGTAGATCTCAAAAAGCGTTATAGCTTTCGAAAGCGTTTCAATTTCTCCAAAAAATAGTATTTTCGTAAAAGACCGATTCTTCAAATAAACAATGTATAATATTGTAATTTCCTATTGAATCGAAGGCATTCTTGATTTTGCTAAGAGACTTTTTGATACAGCATTTATATCCTATATTTTCTTTTCAACAACGCTATTCATAGTGTGCTTTCCTGAAGGAAAAAGCTTAAATTATATGCCTCTTTTCGAAATCTCCATTTGGAAGGCAGTTTTAAACTCGCTTTTACCGTTATCAATACGTATTATAACGATTTTGCTATTAAACTCTGTTTCGATCAATTTGAACAAATCCAAAAGTATTGATACAATTGTAACCGCGGATTTATTAAGAATATATTTGATTCATATAAGCTTTATAACGTTATTCATGATTACTATAAAGTATTTATTATTTAAAGGGAATACCTTTTAAATTCCAAAGAGATTACAATAAAGACAATATAAAATTGTAAACGTTTTAATAGTTATATATTTGTTAAAATGCTTTTTTATTTTTCTTACTAGGCAAAATAAATACACCAATCTTTTTATCGATTTCCGTTTTTTTAATAATTTTAAGCTTGTATACGCTTTTAAAAGCTTTCAAAATTGATTGTAATTGAAATGATTAAGCCAATAATGTATTGTAAAAGAAAAGAAGGTGAAGAGTGGAAACAATAACCAAAAACAACAAAAAGAATGGCTTTCTGGGAGAGAGCAACATAACAAAAGGGGAGTAAGGGCTAGGGTCAACTAGATTGGTTATGGACGACGAAGAAGGGAAAAACAATCAAAACAAACAATCTAGGTTATAATAAATATATATATAATCAAAAAAGAAAGTAGTAAAGGAAATAAAACTTAGTAAACAAAATATAATATAATGATTTAAAATACAATATAAAAGGAGTATAAATACTTCTTATAAAAAGCGAAATCATATAAAAGTGTTAGATCCAAATGATTAGAGCTATTTTGCAATCTTATATTCCTTTCTACTTCATCTATTGATCAACTTCGATCAATCAAAAATAAAAACAAAAGAAAACTATAAAAACAAATCCAACCAAATTTGTATATTAACAAATAAACTAATACATTTATCCCGTTATACTAACAAAATGCTTTAACAAAATCTATCGATCCAATATCCTCTAATACTAGTTACCAAACTTTACAAATTCGCAAAGTATCTCTTTACAAATCCATCGCATTTCGAATCCATCATTTCGATTTCAAACATTTCGAAAATCTATAATTATTTGCTTTGTATAACAAACGATTCCTTTAATATATAAAACAGTTTTGATTTGCGAATGGATTGTTGTGATAAAATCTTTTCCTTAATATATTATCTTTTTTTCAAAGATCTTGAATCTCCATTATTTTCAAAAAATCCGTTTTGAAAATTATGGATGTTGGGGTTTAGGGAGTATAAACGATTAAACTTTTAACTATCGAAAATAAAGTGGGAAGAAGTAATAAATTCTTCATTTATAGAAAGATTAATATCTAATTCTAATATGTAAACTATTGTTAAACAATCAAAAAATAAATGTTTTCTATATATTCTTTTTTGTTTCTTCACTTTCTTGAAAGTCTATACAAAAAGGGCCAAAGTATTTTTCTTCAATTCTTTGTACTACAAATTGAACTATTTTTTCGATTTCTGTAATAATTCTAAAGCGCTTTTCTTTACCAGTATATCATCTCAAAACAAAATTTCCATAAATGTTTACTCGATAGAATACGCAAAAGGTATATAAACATTTATTGGAAAGTTAAACATTACAAATCTTCTTTTTTTCGATATATTCTCATTGAAAATTAGCACCAAATCACAATATAATTTGAGTATCGCTAGATATAACATATCATTTTCAAAAAAAAGTAAGGGTTGATCGTTGTTGTTATATATCACAATTATATAAGGAACTATAGAAGCATATAAAAGCTTAATATCTATAACAGTTATATCAATCTTAACAATTGCTTTTAAAGCCAATATATTTATTGAATCTGTAATAACTTTTCAATTCAATTCCGCATTCTTTTTTATAGCTTTGTAATCTTTAAAGTTAGTTTTGGATAACAATGATTACTATTCTCCAGTACCAAATAGCGAAACTTTGGGGAAAACTTTAGTTGATTTAATCGATCAAAAAGTATTAGTTTTCTTCGTTAGAACAAAAAAGGAACAAGCTCAATATTCAACTTTACAATTGTTATGAAAAACAAAAAATGTAGTTGCGCTATGTAGATTATACTTCTTCTTCAAACCAAAAATGTCCAAAGCATTGCTATATATAAACAAATAACTAGAATTTCCAATCGAAGTATATTCTATTATAGGGAAAGGAATTGTTAATAAACGATACTTTTTATTAAATCTTTGGAAGATCGCTTTTCGCCAAAAAACCAAGTTAGCGTATATAATTTGTTGCATTAAAGAAAAATAAATTGTATATAGAAAATCATAATCCTTTTCTTTTCAACAACAATAGTATTGGTATATTTTGATTAAAGATCGAATATCATTCTTGATCAAATTATTGAGAATGTTTAATATCGAAATCGAGATTCAAACAAATCTTATTAATAGTGGTATTTTGCGAACATTTAAACGCACAAAAGGATTTATTTTATTAAAAAAAAGCTTTTGAAAAGCTAATAAGCTAAAAGTTTATTAATATTGAACCTTTTTCGTAATAGCATAAAGCTTAAACCAACCATAAAACTCTTCAAAAATATGTATTTTGTTGATTACATTTTTTTTTGTACAAACTTCCGCTAACTTGCTATCTAGCTTTTTCACTTTGTAATAAATGATTTTCAAACCGAAGATATTTGCTAATTGTTGAATATAATATAAATATATATTTGCTAAACAACAAATAATCAGTTCAATTATTTGATACCATTCGATTCGTTTAGTAATGTATCCTTTTAACAAAGCTTGAAACTATACAAAATTGTTATCAATAGTTGCGAAAGGATATTTGTATACCTTAAAAATAATATACTCACCGATCTTTTAATGTTCAACAATATAATTGCTAAACTTAACAAAAGTCCGATAATAAACTATTATAATGTTTATTAAGCTTGCTTTGCGATTAGTTTTCTTAGTCGGAATATTAATACCCAAATATTCCCAAACCATTATATTATGATTTGCTAATTTAATAGAAATATCCAAATCTATATTCTTAATCTCGAATATAAATATAAATCGAGGAAACGTTTCTAATCAATATTGCTTATCATCAACATTTAATAGATTATACTTATTATAAAAAAAGCCCAAATCTTTGGCTTTTTTATCAATCCATTTTATTTTAGCCTTTTTCTTCGATATAACCAAAACAATTTCTTTGAATTTAGAAAGTATAATCCATTGATCAATACAATGTTTTCGTTTTTGTACTCTTAATAACCGGCGTATTAGCTTACTATTGATATTATCGATTGTATCATCAAATCCAAAAGTTCTAGCAATAGTATATAGATCTTTAGTAAACCGAGAACTCTATTTGAAGATAAACGATAAAGCTAAAGGTTTGCCAATAGGAAATTTTGCTTAATAGTTCATAATGTTGTTCAAATATTTTTTATGTTTGTATTAAACATTCTTTACCTTTTTGATAGTAACTATATTGTTCTTTAAGTATTCTTTTTGAAAGATATTAACAACAAACCATACTTTATCCCGAACCATATCGATTACCGATTTATTTATAACTTTCTCAAATTTATATTGCAAAATCAATACAAAATGATTAAAGAAAGTATATACGCTATATTGCAATTTAATAGATCGATTTTTGTACTATTTTAGAATCTGCAAAGAATAATTAAATTTTTCTATATATCATATTTTAATAATAATTAAAAAAATTGCAAATTGTTGATCGACTTTATTATATTCAATTTCCTTAACTAGTAAAGATCTTGGTTTATTCATTGTAAAAAACAAAGGGTATAACAAAAGTAAGAAATTGTAATATTAAAGGGCAAAAGGATATAAAAGATTTAATATAAAAGCGTAAAGAATTTTGTAAAGAAAATAAGATTTATAAGTACAAAAAAAGCTGAAGAATTAATAGATTAATAAAAAAAACAATTGTTTGAAAACAAAAGAATCAATATCGAAATTGAAGAATTGTAAAGTTGGTGATACAAAAAGATATAAAAATCGAGATATGGTATATAAAAAAAGTTGTTATTATTGAAAAAAGAAATTGAAGTAAAGGGGTGTTACGAGTAAACTGTCGGATTATACCGCTGTGTACATGTACTTGCGTATATATACCCAAATTAGCCATATATTCGATATGGCGCGTCATTTTGGCATGACAGTTATGAGCCCGGTAGCGCACTGGTATAATACTCGATTCGAGTTTGCTCAACTGAAGGATTTTTGAATAATCCACTCCGGCACCTTTATTAGTGGATCAACTGCATTAGCTTACAAATGAGATTCGATCCATTAAACCCCACTTGGAGCTTTATATAGTATGGACTACTTCATTTCGGCTAATTAGCCAATCATATGTTAGAAGATTTGAGATAATTAAGATCCTTATTTTAAAGAGCGTTAACGATCTTGGGGGTGTGTCACGAGTAAACTGTCGGATTATACCGCTGTGTACATGTACTTGCGTATATATACCCAAATTAGCCATATGTTCGATATGGCGCGTCATTTTGGCATGATAAGGGGAAAAAAAGGTATTGATATAACAAAGAAACAAATTAAACAAAGGTAATATATAATATAAACAATCAACAAAAAAAAACAAATGATTTGATATAAACAAAAGGAAATGGAAATCATTTTATTAATAGGGTAATTGCTTTATTTACTAGTGAATAATATTGTTTTTGATAACAAATAACTTATTTATTTAAAGTGAAATAATAGATTACAAATGGCTTTGGACAACAATTTCGAAGGATTTGGCTAATTCATCAAACAATAGTATCGAAGATTTGATCAATTTATTGAACGATAATATAGGTTAACATCCTTGATAAAGTTGAACTTTAAAGCTAGGATTCTGCATCAAATTCGGGGAGTTTAAGATTTTGTTCATGCAAATCCTGATCTGCAAAAAGGGATTTCGATAACCAAATTAAACTAGTAAAACTAATTTCTTTCAAATATCGAATTATCGTTTGCTAATTGATTTATACTCTCCAAAGTTTATCCAATAAGTCTTTCAAACAAAGGAATTAAAGCTTTCAAAGGATCTTTAATCTTTAAATTGTTATTTTCAACTTTGTTTAGCTTTATCGAAACAGTTATATTGTTACATTAAATAAACTTTTTAAATCTATTGTTTACATAAGTTTTATATAAACAAATTCCATCCAGCTTCTTTAAGATATAAATGCCTTTATCTATATTTGCTTTTGCTATTCGATAAAGTTCAAACCATCGATATACAAGTTTCCGTTTTCTTAATATATTGATTTTGCTTAATGAATTATTGTATAAAATCATATCGCTTTGTTTGATATTCTTTTTTGTTATATTGTAATCTTTATCAAAACGTTCTTTTTTATCGAATCAATAATGTTTTTTATACAATATAACTTCCCGAATATTTTTATTCTTTATTTCAAATTGGTATATGCGAATAACCAACAAATCGAATCTCGTTTTCACAATATCCCAATCTAGAACTTTCCACATACAATATTTGGTTTCGATTAATAGAACAAAATGCTAATCATAAATCATATAGAAAAGGGTAAAGTTAATAGATTTATAAATAATAACTTTATCAATTATTAAGATAATATTTAAATGCTAAAACCATTTTCCTTTTCTTTTTGTTGCTTTGATTAAGCTATTCTTTAATGATTAATGTTTATATTCTATTACTTCGTTTGCTTTCGAATTGTATACTGAGATCTGGATTTTATTAATTCTATACTTTGCTGCAAAATATTCTATATAATCTTTATTCTCAAGCTTTTTATCTATAACAACTTTTCCAAATATACCATATCGATAAACAATATTTCAAAGAAATAATGCAATATTCTTCGAATTAATAATGCGCAAAAGTTTTGCTTCAATTTATTCAAAAAGATTATTATATAGAATCATTAAATATTTATAATTGTTATTAATAAATATATAAATAATATTTAAATTGTATTTGGTTTAATATATATTAACTTAAGTTGGATATAATAGTTTTTCTTTAAGATTTGATTTACAAAATTGATAATTAGAATAAGCTTTGATAAACGCTTTAATTTCTTGAAACATATTCGTTCAATAATATAATTAATGAACTTTGTTGAATATGCTTTTCATTTTTTTGTAACTATATATATTATACAAATAAAAGATCAATTCCAAACGTTTATTTTTGTTATCGATGATTCGTTGGTGAGGCACATTTTTTAATTTATTTTTGAACAAATATTTATTTTGTATATTGAATCCCAAAGTTTTCTTTTTGAACTTTTTAAAGTTTGATATTGTTATACTTGTTGGTTTTTGTAGAGTTGACAAATAAAAAGCGATTTTCTAATTATTTTTTGAGTATCTATTGTGTAATGCAATACTTTGCGAATTCGTAAAGTTTCGCGAATCATTTATTGTTATAACATTGTTAAGTTTTTTAGCGATTCAATTATTAATATCCATTTCATTTTCAAAAGGATTAAAAGAATTTTAAGGTTGTTTTGATAATCCGTTAGTAATAGTATATAATACTTCTTTGATATGTTTAATCTCAAAATCGAACAATCGAATTCAAGCGATTTATTTTGTAATTAAAGCTTTAAATAAATTAGTAGTAATACAATTAAATTATGCAATCAAAACTTTAGTATCAATCTCGAGAATGAAATATATATTGTAAAAATCAAATTTAAATTTTCGTAAAGTTTTCAGAATATTATAATATTCTTTTTTAGTTACATTATAATTCCTTTCAACAACATTCCATATTCTATTTTCAAAACAAATCATCATTTTTTTTCTATTGAGTATTTAACCCAAATAAACGTTTTATTCTTTAAAACTAGCGTTAATATTATAAACAATATCATTAACCTTTTTCGGATCATTGTATTACAAAAGTATAAAAGCAAAAGTGTAGATTAAAGTATATTTTAGAGAATTCATAACAAATTACTTTAGTTTTGTTTAAACAAACTCTGTACCTTTCTTTAATAATCGATATAAAGGATTTGCTTTTTTGGCGAAATTCTTTATCTAGATTCGAAAGAAAATATAAATTTCAAAAAACATTCGAATATTATGCTTATTAAATAGTATAAGCCAATCAACAATCTTTTGGATTTTTGTATTTGCAAAAATTCGTTTATTAGTGTTACAGATATAATCAATAATCTGGATTCTATTTATATACTATTTTGATTTAACTTTAATTAAACAATCTGTTTTTTCTAATTATTTAAACGTTTTGTTAATAAATTAAATATATTCGAGAACAAAACGTTTAATTTCATTTTCGACTTTTTTTATATTATAATCATTTAATGGATCTTTGATTTCAATATTATTTAGGAAAAGCAATGCTATAGTTGGCGAAAGATTATTTAAGATTTTTAAAACAATTCTGTAAAACTAAGCCATCGAGTTTGTTGTTCTTTGTAGAAGAGTTATTTATTGTAACAAGTTAAACAGAGTTTAGAATGTAATTATATCCCTACTCTCTTTTGCTAAAGGAATTTGATTATAACTAAAAAAGAAATCGATCAAAGAAACAATTATATACAGTAACCGTGCACAGATACTAGCCAACATGCAAAATCACACCAAAAACAACTGTTTTATTACATTTTCATTCGTTAATATTTATCGTTTAACATTATTTTAATCAATTGAAATTAAATA
>NGKF01000006.1:11742-26188 GCA_002162555.1 Monilinia aucupariae
TTGAATTTCGTTGAATTTTGGTGTGATTTTGATCTTTGGCTAGTATGTGTTCGTTAGTACTGTACTTTACAAAATTTTCAACAAAAATATTTGCATTAAATAGAAGATTAATATCCCGGATTGTAATCTTGTTCAATTCGATAATAATATTAATAATTCTGTAAATACTAAAGGTCTTTTTTTTAACCAAAAACTATAAATTCCTGTATAGCCTTTTACAATACTCGAATATTTTTTGATTAATACGATCTTGAAGCATTTTAAAGATTGTTTGTATTAAAGCTTTTGGAATCGAGAAATTTGTTGTTTGTTATACTATATACAGAACTATGTTGATTTTTTAGAGAAACACAACATCAAATTACATTTTGCCAATATAAATCCAATCAAATGTTAAAATATCTTTGCAATTCAAAAGATACAACAATAATAAATCTTTTTTTTGTTCGATAAATATATTTTTATATTTAATTTCCTTTATATATTCAAAAATCAATTGGTATCCTTTAAGTTCATTATTGAATTTTGGTATCAAATACTTTTTCCATTTGCTAGTAGGTTCTTAACAAAAGAACATTTTCTTGTAATATTCAAATCAATCTATTAATCCTCCAGAACCTTTTTTATTTATATTCGTAGAAACATTGAATGATTAAACTTTATTGATTTTGTTTTTGTACAAAGTATTAATAAGAAATGGAAAATCCTTTCGAAAATCCTTTATTAATGTTTTAATCATTGGATATACAAATTATACAATAATTTAATGATATTTATAAATAAACTTGTTATCGTTTTCAAAAACAATCAAATATCCAATATATTCTAATTCATTAACATATAAATCTCGCGGATTTGGAAATAGAATATAATTTTCGATTGGTTTTAAATAAATCAATATTTTTTCCAATTATTTACAAAGTTTTAAATTTAATAACTTGTAATATTTGTTAAATACCATTTGCTTCTCCAAAAGTTCTATTTCTCGAAAGGGATTTAATACAAGATTATTAATATATTGCCCATTGAATATACCGGAATTTAGTTTTCTTTATTAATATCGAAGAAATGTTTATCGTAAACCATTTGCAACGCTTGATCGTTATACTAAACATTTGTATAATGTTTATCATTGTTATCGATAATCACAATATATTATAAACTATACTGGTAATTAAATATAACTTCGCTAGTAATAAACTATGATATACCCAATAGAAGTTTGTTTCGAGCATTTTTTATTATATAGATATTAATTATATTTATAATTCTATTAAAAGAAACTTTAACATTTCTATATATACCCATGAGTTTCGATTTGATTGTATTTATACCAATAACATTTATATTCACTAGACTTATCGAGAGATTTAAAGCTATGTATAGTTTATTATTTATTATATTGATAATAGAACCATTATTAAGGATAGCTTCGATTAAGCCTTGGTTATTCAATAAAATTTTAATCATCGATAGCTTTTCATAATTTCGATTCATTTTTGAAATGTATATAACCTGATTATACACTTCCCTTTAATAGTTTAACAAAGCAATAGAAATTGCATTTATTTGTATTAAAGAATTGTATTTAAATGTATTATAATAATTGATTTATACTTCAACAAACTTTCGGTTTTGAACTATAACAATATAGAATTCCAAAGTAGCAAATAACATATTATTAACAACTTCGAAAAGTTTTAATATCAATACTTTAGGTTTTAATGGATTATTAATCTTGATTGATTATCTTTTCCAAAGTTCGAGTATTGTTTTAAACAAGAAATCGATAAGAATAAGAATTTCAATTCCGAAGATTAAATGTTCAATTTGCTTAATTGTACCATAACCATTAATTATAACCGAAAAGATAAGTTTTCTTTTTGGTTTCTTAGAAACAATTTTTTTAATAACGATTAATAAATCCATTCTTGCAAAGTTTTAATTATTCGAAAATGTATCATTTATTATAAAATCTAAAGTATTGAATAAAGAAAACCTAATCGTTTAAGCTTTCGTAAAAATAAAAATAGCAAGTTTTGAAACTATATTTTCGGGTTTTTGTTTTAAAATGAAAATGACTTTTTTTGCTTTATTTTTGCTAATGTATTATTCAAATTGCAATATAGTAAATTTGAGCTGAATAGTAACATTAATGTATTCCAGAATAAAACCATTTAAACAAGAAGTAAAAGATAAAATCGAATTGATATTATTAAAAAAATAAATACTATTATCAACGATCTTAATAATATTAATATATTTAATTGATTTTGTATTTGAATTGTTTTTTTTGTTTTATTTATTCATTTTTATATTGGTTGATACAAAATATACTAAAAAATCTATATTCTTATTATAAAAGATTTGAAATGGTTTTGCTTGATTTTGATTCTTTCTTTAATATATAATATCGAATTTATCGAAAATGATTTATTTTTTTATACAATGCTTTTTGAAAACTAAATAGTTTCTTTTTATAGTATAGCTTTTGTTTTTAGGCTATATATTCTAATAATAAAAGCAAGATTTGTTATAAACTACATTAATCTTTGTTGTTTCATTATTATCGAGAACTTTAATAGAGCTGGAAAAAGCTATAAACTTTCTCGTAATGATAGGTTTGATTAAAGATGCAATGTTTTTAGCAATGAATATTTCGAATGCTTTAACTAGCGAATTTATTTTATTATTATAATCCTTAAAAAATGCAAATTTCTTTTTTTTAGGCTTTTTTATAATCTTTACAATAATATTAACTATCTTAACATCAATCTTTCTTAGTTAAGCTTTCTTTTCAAAGTTTTTGTTATAGTTTAATAGATTCGTATACTTTATATAAACTATGTAAATCAAGATTTAAATCAAAATATAATATTCCTTTAATAAATTATTAATCTTATCGGCGAATTTTAATTTTAATCGAATATTTAAGCTTTCTAAGAACAAAAAAGCGACGGTTTTAATAGTAATCTTTTTTTTCGCTATAAACCGAATTGTAATAAAGTTGTAGCTTCGATTATAAATCAATATGTCTTCGAAATCATACTCTTCCTTTGCGTTATATTTAAATACTAAAACTTGCAAATAGTTTTGATTGTATTTTAATCGAAAAGTGTTTTATACAGCATACTCCGCTAGAAAGGTAGGTTTAAAAATCTTTTTCCAATTTTAATCAGATGATTTGTATTCATTTATAACTTTTATACCAAATCGAAAATTATATTTCATTTACTTAGGAATTCGATAACAAAACTTTTCTTTAATTATGTTATACTTTTGTTTAAGATTCTTTATAGTTTTGCATTACTTTATTACATTAATACTATTGAATTATAATATTCTTTTTTTTTTTTTACAAATAATAGATTTTTTTTGTTGGATTTTACAAAAACCCCGATAAGTTCTTTAACATTATTTTTGTTAAATATAAAAATATTTTCATTTTGTTTAAAGTTTTCTTTAAAATTGGATTTGATTTTAAAAAGAATAATGATTTTAAGCTTTGTCTTTGTAAATTGTTTACTTTTAACATTATAGCGTTTGTCTTTACAAAGCTTCAATTTGTTAAAAAAGCTAGATTGTTTGTTGTTGATAAACCCATTAATCTTTTCGATTTTAAAATCTTTAAAAGCTATTATGTTGAATGCAAATACACTAGAACTATTAATAAGTTCGGAAAATATAATTGATTAACAAAGTATTGTAATTTAAACAATTGAATTGTATAAAATGTAAATGTAATATAATTAAAATATAAATTTTTCGATAACATAAATAAAATAATAAAAAAATAATAAAAATAATATAAACAAAAGGAAAACAAATCTTTGGTAATAAATAAAGGATTTTGATAACGATAAAATCCTTGTTCATTTCAACGTTAATATTTTACGAATTCGCAAAATATCGTTATACATATCTACCAACATTAAAGTGTAGCATATTAATCGCAACTTGACTCATACAAATCAATTAAAACAACATTAAATTAATTAAATAAATAATCAAAATATACTTAGATCCTTCCCAAAAGCTTAGTATTTACTATACCCAAACCTAAAATAAAATTTTCATGATTACATCGAAATTTATTATTACCTATCGTCCCACAAAATTCATTTACTTTATATACTAATCCTTAACGTTTTAATTACAAATACTTAATCGAATTAAAATATAATCAAATCGATTTAATAGTTATTTAAAGTTTTAACAAATTGTACTCTTCCTTTTCCAATTTAACTCTTAAACAATAAACTTAAAGATACAAAACCACTCAAAAGCTTTTCAATATTAACAACAAAAACTATATAAACAATATATATTGAATTTTTCGAGCTATAAACTATAAAATAGGTTTGGTATACAATTTATAAATCAAATTGTTGAATAAAGAAAACTATTGTTTTTAATAGTAATTATCAATTTTATAATTATTTTGTATTGTTGTTCAATTTGTAATATAAATGTTGTTAAATTTTATTTTTATTATTATTATATTTAAATAATTGATATCGAACAAGAATATAGTTGTTTACAATTTGGATTCCTTTTTTTTGAAATATAATCCATTTTGTTGTTTTTGCTCCTTTTTTATCCTTATCAAAAGATGCAATTTTGTATTATCGTTGTTTGTAGTTTTTTTATTAACTTTTTCAATACTTTGGATTTCCTACGAAGTATTTTGGTATATCGAAAAGAACTTAAAGTTACACATTGCTTTTATAAATAACTAACTTTGAATAAACCTTTGTTTTTGCATAAATTATCAATATAAAAGGGAAAAAAATAAAGAATAAAAACAACAACCAAAAACAACAAAAAAAATAGCTTTCTAAAAGAAAGTAATACAACAAAAAGAGAGTAAAGATTAAAGTCAATTAGATTGATTATAGATAACAAAGAAAGAAAGAATAATCAAAACGAATAATCTAAATCATAATGAATATATATATAATCAAGAAAAGGAATAGTAAGGAAAATAAAACTCAATAAACAAAATATAATATAATAATCTAAGATATAGTATAAAAGGAGTATAAATACTCCTTATAAGAGGCGAGGTCACGTGAGGATGTTAGGTCCGAATGGTCGGAGTCATTCTGCAGTCTCACAGTATTAGATTAAATATAAACTCGTAAAGATTAATATTATCTATAGCAATAAGTTTTTCAAATATAAAATTAACAAATTATAATACAAAATCTTATACAATATAATAATTAAATGCTTTTTTTGCTACAAATTTCAATTAACCAAACTTTCAACAAAATGTTAATTCTTTTTCGAAAATTATTTTACATTTATTTTTGGTAAAAAGATTAATAGAAATCAATTATATTATCCCAAATTTCTTTATATATTATACATCAAAAAATATAAATCTACTAATTTGTACATTTTCGCATATTGTATTTAAAATAAATGATTTATTTGCAATTCGAACTTTTTGTAATATAGGCTATTTTGTAACGTTATTTAAAGCTTTGAGCTAGTTAATAAAGTAATAGAAAGCTTTTAAATCGAGTATTTATTTTGAATCGTTATTATTTGTTTAAAAAGAAATATTAGGATAATAAAAAAAAGTATAATTATTATCTAATGTTATATTTGCTTTTGTTTTTTTAAAGCTAGAATCTTCGCTATTTGTAAAAACTTTATAAGCATATTTTTTATTCTTTTTAAATATACAATATTTCTTTTTAAGATATTCATACTTTTTACAATGGTAGTATTGAATCTTTTCGATTCGAGATAATTCATTTCGATTATATAATCTTTTTGATTTTTTTTTATAATTATCTCCACAATTATCTCTTTTATCGCAATTGTTTCGTTTTTTTTTATTTGAAAATTCCGCAATAAATGCAATAGCTTTAATTGGCTTCTCGATTATTTGAAAAAGCGTTATAATCTTTTCCAATGTTTTCTTAAGTATATAAATGTAAATGAGAGTCGCCGTTTATATACTATATATTGGTATATATATCAAAAATGTATTTGTTACTATTTTATCTATTATTAACGCTTTTGCGTTAGCAAGTATTTATTAATATAATCTTAATCTTGTAAAGAAGATCTGAATAGTTTCGTTTTTGTAATCAAACTTTTCCTTCAAAAACGATTTTATTGTATTTGTTATATAAATGATATTAAAAGTTCGATTATAAACCGATAATTTCTTTCAAATACTAATAGGATCTATATTAACATAGCCTTTTTTTATTATACTACAATAAAGAAATATAAATTCTAAAGCTATAATAATTATAGCGATACTCTTTCTCTTTATAAAAAAAGCTAATTTTTTTTCAAATTTTGTTTTCAAAATAATTGTTTTTTGCAATACTATATCTATAATCCCTTAACGATTTCTTGTAATAGATCCATTCGTTATAAACTTTTTTAAAAGCTTAAAAACAAATTGTTTTTCTTTGTTAAATACAATATCGTAGCAATTTGCGTTTGCAAACATTATTAAGCAAAAGTTATAATAATCTATATAATTATCTCTTGTAAAAACAATAATAGAACCCTATTTAGTTGTAACTATATTTGATATGATAATATTAAAAAAGTGTTGATAAAAAATGAGGTTTTTAATGAAAATTTCGATGATGAAAATGATGAAAATGATGAAAATGTAATTTTTCCGGCGGAAATGAATGGAAAAGCGATCGTTTTCTTCGGAAAAGACGTATATTATCGTTTCAATCAATAAGATAATAATCAAGTTGCTTTAATGAATGTACAACACAGGGTTATAACCTATTGTAGTGGTAAAGTGTATATTGTCTAATATGCTAGAAGTGACATATGTGTTCTACTGAGTATATGAGGTGGAGACACCTAACTAGGTATAGCGCTACACGTGATTACAACAATATGAATATTGTACGAGTAGATGATTTCAACTTATGCTTGTACTTGAGTATAACTTAGAACTTATAAATAATACTCTCGCCCTTTTCGTTCTTTTCTTCTTTTCTATATAATGCTTCGTCTTCGCTTTTATAAAATAGAAAGGGGATAGGGGGAGAGAGAAAGGAACAAAAGAGATGTTAAATATTAGATTAGATACTTGATATCAGATATTCAATATTGATATTAGATGTTAGATATTAGATGTTAGATGTTAGATGTTAGATGTTAGATGTTAAATATTAGATATTAAATATTAAATGTTAAATGTTAAATATTAGATATTAAATATTAGATATTAAATGTTAGATATTAAATGTTAGATCCTAAATGTTAGATATTTAATGTTAAATATTAAATACTAGATATTAAATGTTTAATATTAAATATTAAACATTAAATATTAAACATCAAATGAAAATAATCATATATATAATATATCTATAGTATAATGATATTATTTAACTTTTTATCAAAAGGTTTAAACTAATATAACATAACATAAAACAAAATATTTAAAAAAAAAGAATATACAACATTTCAAAATCCCTATCTATTTGAGTATCAACCAAACACCTCTATCAAAACAATCAACATCCAACATCCAATATCCACAAGTAGAAAATAGAACTTACAATCATAATATAAGATCGAAGCGCGCGATAGAAATTCGTATGGGTATGATTTAAATAGTATTGTGAATTTGTATTTCTTTTGGTGGATTTTATTGTTTGGTTGTGGATGGTAGAGAGAGATATATATACTCGTGTATACTCATATGTGTGTGTGTATTATCAGATAGGTAAAATCACCTGGTGGATATCACTACTTGATGATCTTTGCGTGATATCATCATCATCATCTTTTGATCATGATCTTGGTGGAGCTAAAGGGTGGAAATTCATGTACGGGAGGAAGTATTACTGATAACTTCACTTCGCTTCACTTGAAGCTTTAGTCTTTCTTCTTTCTTCTTTCTTCTTTCTTTACAATCACCATCTATCTGATATATACACCAGCTAAGCATCGAGGTAGAATCACACATGACACTACGGTTACATGTGAATCCTGAGATCTAGATGATGTGGCGATGAAGAATGGAAAGTTGATGTGGTGATGGGTAACTTTACCAGACGAGAAGTTATGAGTCGATCGAGTTACTAGGATGGGATTCTGTCGATCATTCATGCATCCCGTGAATGAATGAATACTATATCGCTCAATGCAGCGTGTGAAGGTTCCATGGCGCAGCTAATCTGATACTCTTGACCATGGTGCAGCGGAGCTATAGAATGGAAATCTTTGCTGGCTTCTTGGCCATGCAGAGATTAAGGGTAGATGGGGACGTTGCGTTGTTGCGTTGCGTTGCGTTGCGTCGTGTCACATATCTTCTCTTTCTCTTTCCCTTTTACTTTGCAACTCTTGCGTAATCTGTGATGTGTGATATGTGATGTGATGTGTGTGATGTGTAATGTGTAAGATATAAGGTAGAAGAAATAAGGTTATCGATCCATACGTAAAACTACTATACGTGTACACAAGATTGATGCTATTCCCACAGCAACACGCAACAAACAAGCCTTTTCCAAATTGACAACCCTCAACACGTGCGAGGATATTCGTGTCATGAATACTGCACAATCAAGTCAATTCGACTTAGGATCCGGATCTTAGCAGCGTCAATAGTAAGATGGATTAACCTTAACGAATGAAGTTTGAAGAATACGACACGAAACCCGCTCGCGCGCCGGCCCCCCAAAAAGTCAAATTGAACGAATTCGTAAGCTGCACTTGTGACGAAAAGATATTGATATTTGATATATAGTAAAGTCTGAGGTGCATACTAGCACTGGCGTATGTATGAAGAGGGAATAGTTTGGCCAAGAAGATCAACAGACTCTCCTTCTTCTCGTACGTACGCGTCCGTTCTGCGAAGTAGATAGGTTGACGGGAGATGGAAAGACAATGGTCTTGATGATGTAAAATGGGATGAGAGGAGATGAAATGAAAGGAAGACTTCTTCCTCAAATCATTTTGGATATAACCTCACTCCCTAGGATCTCAGGATTCATATCTCATAAAAATATGTATGCAAACACCAAGACAGAAAGGGAAAGAAAGAGATACTACTCTACTCCCTCTTAACTTCAAGTCCCCGAGTGCTAATTGGTGAACTCAACTTGATTATATCATCATTCCTGACCCCTCACCAAGTATGATATTACTCATCACCATTACTACTCGAGTACAAGACCAAGATTCAAGATTCAAGATGCAAGATGCAAGATGCAAGATCCAAGTTCCGACCATCCATTCACCCAAAGCAAATCCATCCCTAACCACTACGTACATATACATATATACACACAAACTCATACATACGACGAAAGGGGAAAGAGCAAAAAGAAAGGAAGAAAAAAAAGAGAGAAAGGGAAAAAGTCTAATCTATGACCACCGGCGCTAGCAGACTAGTAGTTGATCTTCGGCTTTCCCTACTAGCTTGTATTACGTTGCACTGCATTGCGTTTGCGTTTGCGTTGCGTGCGTTGCGTGCGTTTTGTTATCGCCTCGAAGTTATATTGAGTCCTAAGTCCTCAATTACACGTTCTCATTCTCAAACTTGAATGCGTAAGGGAAATAAGACTAAAGATGTGCTGTAGAGAGAGATATGATAAGCGATGTGTACTCGAGTACCCGTAGATGAGTCAGTATACGAGTAGTAGAGTTGTGTAAAGACCCTGAGAATTAGCATTAAGGTTTAGATGCGGTTAGGAGGACTAGAAGAAGTAGAAAGTAGCGAGAGGAGTAATCTTATAAGAGATAGTGCTATAAATTAAGGAAAGAGAGGTGATGAATAGCGCTAGCAGATATAAAATGACGACGATATGTATATATATATATATTGTCATTATAGTCATGTTTGTAATATCTGATGAGTAATACTCAAATAGAAGGTATCAAAAACTATAGTATTGTCGTGTCTACTCGTAAATTATCTGATTTCTTCCCTCCTCTGCTAGTCAGTATAGCCGCGCAATCAATGCTCCACCATCCCCATGCTACTATACCGTGTTGAGACTAGAGGGCTTTTGTGGATGTTGATGCCAAGATGTGTATACGCGTATGCCTTTTTTGAGGGGGGGAGGGTTTGAGCATTTTTGAGAGGGATTGTTGTGAGAGGATGGAATTATGGGATCGATCTGGTGAATGGAGTATTGGGGATGGGGATGGGAGTGATGATGAGGATGGGATGGGGAAGTGTGTTGGGTTGAGTTATGCTGTGTTGGGTTGAGTTATGCTGTGTTGGGTTGAGTTATGCTGAGTTATGTTGAGTTGGTTATATTGAGTTGGTTGTATTGAGTTGGTTATATTGAGTTGGTTATATTGAGTTGGTTATATTGAGTTGGTTATATTGAGTTGGTTTGGTTTGCATGGGGTGAGAGTGGTGATGGTAGCAGAACTACTCGTAATCATAGAGATATCATAAAGTTTGGAACTACTGTTGGTCGATCGACATTATATAGTTCGATAAGGATATATACACAGATATAACCACATTGAGTATATATACCGGCGTGTTTAGAGTCGATCTAGGCGCTTTACACCCACTCTAGCGAGAGAAAAGTTCCGAATTAGAGAGACAAAGAGAGACGTATGATTGCAACCACGCGTACAATTGTATTGTCAAAGTGGGACTAAAATGGTTGGTGATGAATTGTCAGCTCGATACCCGATTAGATGATGGCTTTGGAATAGAGGCTTGATTTTACCTTTATATGTATATATACATGTAAATATGATTTTTTTATGCTGTCTATAATAGCCGTCTAGCCTAATCAATACCCATAAGCGAAAAGTGGCGATTACGATTAAAGTGCTTGGAAGGCTGTGCTCGAGGTACTAAGTGATCAAGTCAAACACATCTAATTGAAGGGTAAGAAGAAGAGAAGAAGAGAAGTCGAAGTCGAAGACGAAGACGAAGACGAAGACGTAGAGGGAAACTTAATACTCAAGAGACAGAGACAGACAGAGAGAGAGAGAGAGAGAATAACAACCAATCTTCCTTCAACTTATACAATAATCCTTCCTTTTCTTTCGTTTCGTTTTCTTTCCTTATATTTTTCTTGATTCCTTTATTTTGATTAATTTGATATATTGTTCTGCGATATCATCAGATTCCTCCTTTCAATCATAAGACAAGCCACGACCTATACAACGAGAGAGTGAGAAGACTGAGGGTTTGTGAGCGAGAGGGAACGGGAAAGGGAAAGGGGTTTAAACGATTGAAGTGAAGGAGGCTCGAATAACTTCTTCTCATTACCTATACATATATACTCGACATTAATTTACCCTCGACGGCAACGACACCGACAACGACACCGACAACGACAGCGAGAAGAGCAAAGGCTTCCACAACCGCAATCACATCAACAACCACACCAACAACCGCATCAAGATGGCTGATCGAACCGGTTCAAATCCAAATGGGGAATATGATGAGGCATGGGCGAAAGATCTAAGACAACAATTCGAAGGCTTATTAAGGACGAAACGATTAAATGAATTGGATAGATCAAGATCAAGAAATGCTTCACCATCACCCAGAGAAAGGTCGTCTTCTTCCAATCTACGAGCTGCCTCGACACACAATGCACAACAATCTTCAAATGGTCCATCAACCTCATCGCATAATCAATCAAAATCCACCACGCCCCCTTCATATTCTTCATTGAGAAGCTTGCCGAAGATCCCAACACCACCGGCAGATGTGCCATCACAAAAGTTTCGAAATTTGTTAATATCCATATCACAAACGCCAACGAAATATGAGAATCCTGGTTTGTTGGATGAAGCTTTGCAACTTTTGCCACTGGATAGAATCTATGGTGAAGCGGAGGAGGAAAGTCAAATATTACAAGCCGAAGCAGAAAGTATGGGAGATGGCAGAAAGCCAGAATGGGGTTATCAGGACTGTGTTATTCGAGCTTTGTTAAGGTACGTCTTTCTCAACTTTGGGCTCAATAGGATCCAAATACATCTGACACCCTATCAATCAGATGGTTTAAGCGTTCGTTCTTCTCTTGGGTCAATAACCCACCATGTCAAGTATGCATGTCACCCACCGTGGCTCAAGGAATGACAGCACCAACACCCGATGAACAAGCATGTGGAGCTACCAAGGTGGAATTGTATAGATGTTCGGCCGGCGGTTGTCTTGCATATGAAAGATTTCCTCGATACAGTGACGTCTGGCAACTGTTGCAAACGCGAAAGGGTAGGGTGGGAGAATGGGCCAACTGCTTCAGTATGTTGTGTCGCGCAGTTGGAGGTCGTGTAAGATGGGTCTGGAATGTCGAGGACCATGTGTGGACGGAGGTCTATTCGGATACGAAAAAGAGGTGGATTCATGTTGACGCATGTGAAGAGGCTTGGGATAATCCGAGGTTATATGCAGAAGGATGGGGCAAGAAGATGTCTTACTGTATCGCGTTTTCCATGGATGGTGCGACAGATGTCACTCGAAGATATGTCCGAAAACCCGAACATGCTCTCGCACGAAACAAATGCCCGGAAGAAGTTATGTTATACATTCAAAACGAAATTCGTAGCCTTCGAAGAGCCAATATGAATAAGGATGAACGATTTCGATTGGAGAAGGAAGATGCTAGGGAAGACAAGGAATTGAGAGGTTATGTTGTAGCATCAATTGCTCAATCGGTTGTATCGAACTTGAGACCAGACGGACCATCAAATCAACAAATGTCAGCTCCACCTCCACCTCCTCGACAAGAAGATCGAAAAGTGCCTGCGGAACAACCTGGTAGACAAAGTGGCGCACAGGAATGGGCTAATGCTAGAGGTGAAGCTGGAAGGCGAGATCAATACCCAAGAGATCCGTCGCGTCGTGGACCTTGAAACTAATTCGACCAACTGGAATCCATTCTTTTATACCACATTGTGATCAATTCGAATCGATTTGAGGATGGGACAATCATTCTTCCGTCAAGGTCAAGGCGAAAGCAAAGACGAAACGATGTTATGGAAGCGAGACGAACAAATAATCGAGCCGCGGATCCATCGAATCAGTGCCAGCCATCATACAATGTCCATGAACAACCTCATCGCAGCTACCTTGACGAACGACCATCATACTACCTCCATGAATCATGATCATGAACTGATATTACCCTCATGCAACAACATTCCATTCTAATACACACAAAATATCTTCAGTTCTCACCCATCATTCGAGGTGATTTGTTTTGCCTGTTACATTAAAGGGGCCTGTACGCTATATATACATATATACATTCTATCATTATTTCACGCGAGGAGTTTTGAGGCATCAGTCATACCAAACAACATACATAATTTTATTTGCCAAAGGAAGGGGGGGAAGTGGATGATTTATTAGCTGGGAGAGATTTTTTGGGATCTCACTGGGAAAGCTCCAAACCACACAGCTGGCGTTTTTCATTTTAGTTGGGTTTGACCCTTGGGGGATGAAGTCGTTTGGGATTGATGTTTGATCGATCGGTTGTTGATATTAGCATCGTCGTTATATTTCCTTTGTGTCATCTATCGTCATCGTCATGGTGGAATGAATTGGGGTTGGGAAGGAAGGAAGGAGGGAAGGAAAAGCAGGAAGGAAAAGCAGGAATGGAATGGTATGGGAGGGGGGCGGGAAGGGGAAGGGGAAGGTGAATGAAGGGGTTTCGAGGACTGAAACTTGAGGAGTGAAAAGTCTGAGGTTGATTTGGTTCCTTGGATTGGATTTGAATTGGTTGGAATGGGATGGAGTGGGATGGTATTGATAGATACCCTGGATTGTGTTATATACAATTGGATATAAACCGAAAGGAAAGAGAAGAAGCAGAGAAGCGGAGAATTGAGTATTGTAGTGATGGATGGATGGTAGGCGAGGTGGATTGTATTGAATGATGGATAGGATAGGACAGGATAGGTATACTCGAGTAAGATTTGATAGTAGATGCTTGATATTTTGATATTTTGATATATTTTCATGGTTGTTGAGGGTTTACTTTGATTTGGTGCTGTGTGATGTTGTATTGTGTGATGCTGTATTGTGTTGTGATGTTATTGTTTGAGGTTAGATGTTGAGGTTAGGTGTTGTGTTATTGTTTGAGGTTAGGTGTTGAGGTTAAGTGTTGAATGGGAATGGGAATGGGGGGTTGAAAGGAGAGGGGCTAAGATGAGAGGAGAGGGATAGAGGGATAGAGGGGGTAAGGGATGAGTAGAGTAGAGTAGAGTAGATATTAGAAATATCAAATATTTGTAGAATGAGAATGAAAAATAGATGAGAAATAAAGGCAAGATTCAATCTAGTTGATTTTATTTCATCTCATCGAATCGAATCTAGAAGTGTATACTCGAGTATAAGTACGAGTGGTGTATATAATACTATATAGTACTTTGTATTCTATTTTATAGAAATGAGGTTATTTTGTATTTGGAGTTTTGTTTGGAGTTTTGTTTGTAGGAGGAGGAGGAGGAGTAGGAG
>NGKF01000006.1:26248-37592 GCA_002162555.1 Monilinia aucupariae
TAGGAGGAGTAGGAGGAGTAGGAGGAGTAGGAGGAGTAGGAGGAGTAGGAGGAGTAGGAGTAGTAGGAGTAGTAAGTATGAGCAGAGAGAGATGAATGAATAAATACTTGTACTCGAGGACTCTAGATAGTACGAGTGATGATAACGATTACTCGAGTAGAGTAGAGTAGATATAAAATAGAGTAGAATTGAATATCGATATGTACTCGAGTACTTGTAGAGAGGGTCATGATTAGGTTTTTTATTAAGCGAATGTGCGCCAGGTGTTGATACGAGTAGAGGATAGATAGTAAGTAAGTAGTATTTTCAGGCTTCGTTAGGCTAGAGAATAAGACTTTCTCTCTCTCTCTCTACCTTTCGTACTCGTAGTAGCTACGGTACTGTACTCGAGTACTCATATCTATTAATCAGCTTGAGACCATGATGTTAGATGACTACTCGAGTATTCAATATCTCATACATACTTTGTACATATATCGGATGTCCCGGCCGGATGTATGTATATGTTCAGCCCGGTACTAGGGGTAGGTGGGGTTCTTTTTAGCCGGGGGAGGGGGGGAAATCAGAGTTTTTTTTTTCTTTTTCTTTTTTTGTTTTTGCTTTGGTCTGGTTTGGTTTTATGGATTTTTTGGTCTTTTTGGCTGGATTTTGTTTGGTGGAGTGGAGTGGAGTGGAGTAGGTATTTGGTACTTGAGTAGGTGAGAAGAGAGAGGAAATACTTTAGAAAGGGAAAGGGAAAGAGAAAGGGAGAGAGAGAGAGAGAGAGAGAGAGAGAGAGAGAGAAACAAGGTTAATTAGAGCATACAGTACTAGAAGAGAAGCGAGCGAATGGTGTGACCTTACAAATAAGGAGTTTGATGGAGTTTTGGAAGAAGAAAAAAACTAGAGGTGTATTCGGTGTTCGAGTAGTGAGTATATTTTGATTTAGCGATCAAAATTCATCTCTTGTGGTTTGATCCTCACGTTCCTTTTTTGCCTTTTAGCTTTTGACTTTGGGCTTTCTGTTTTCTGTTTTCTGTTTTCTGTTTTCTGTTTTCTGTTTTCTGTTTTCTGTTTTCTGTTTTCTGTTTTCTGTTTTCTGTTTTCTGTTTTCTGTTTTCTGTTTTCTGTTTTCTGCTTCCTGCTTTCCGTCTGCGTGGATTTGCAGGTGCGGAGAGAGGAGTTCCTTCATCTTCTTCAAGGGGGGGAAGATGACGGGGATGGGAATGAGAATGGGAGGATCATCTGCAGAATCATCTGCAGAAACTACTGCTAGAAATTCAAGAGATGGTGAATTTGTCGGCGATAGACAGATTCCCGGAGAAATGTCGAATGAGGTTTATACGGATACGAATACCAATGTCAATATCAATACAGCAGAAACTATGCCAGGAACGTCTGCTTCCTTTCTCGCCATTCATTCACCCGTTCCTACGAGATCTTATGGTTCTCATCGTGGAGAGGTGGGGAATACTCTTCCTAGGAGTATGAAGGGGGAAAGTTTCTTCACTTCACATCCTGATCGAGAGGATATGAACGAGAGGTCTAGATCTCTTAGAGGTTTTATGGGCGATAAATGGTACAATCGTACTTCTAGACGTCTTTCGCCCGTTCTCACCCTTCTCCCACCATTGAACTTCATCACCATCCATTACACCTATTTCATCCTGACCCTTCTCATCACCTCTCTCATATTCTGGGCCTCCTCCAATCCCTCAAGATCAATCTCTTATGTTGATTCTCTCTTCTTGGTCACATCGGCCATGACGGAGGCGGGTCTGAATACGGTGAACCTCAGTACCATGACGACTTTTCAACAGGTTATCCTGTGGGGCTTGATTGTGATTGGGAGTGCGATTTTTGTTAGTGTGGCGACGGTGAGAACGAGGAAGAGCGCTTTTGAAGTTAGGTTTGGGGAGGTGGTTGGAAGGCAGAAGGAGGAGAGGAGGAGACGGAGAAGTGCTAGCAGGGAGGGAGTGAAGGGTAGGAAAGGAGATGGTGATGGAGTGGTGGATGGTACTTCTTCGAAGTTTCCTTCGAGTTATAAAATCGTCACTGAAGATGCGGTTGAGATGAAGGAAGGGTTGAAAATCCAATCAGTGGGAGGGAAAAGCGATGAAGATTGTATCATTGCTATTTCGGAAATCTCTCCTCGGGATGGTGTATCAAACCTTGCAGGGGATCATATTACTTTTGCACCCGATTCACACCCAGCACATGGGAATGCAAAATCAAACGCAGAGGATATCGCCATGGCAAACACAAATAATGAAAGCATCTCACCAGCCCGATCAACAACCACCCATCTTCCAACCACCGCCCAGGAAATCAACATGCTAAAACATCGACTGCACCAGACAAATCCGGCTCATAATCACTCACAAGTCGGCCAACAAGATCTCACTCCCCTCGAATATCCATCTTACTTGAATCCTCACACCACTGGTCACAACGGACAATTTCATGGTCTATCACGAGCCGAGAGAGAACATCTAGGTGGCGTTGAATATCGTGCCATCTCATTCTTAGCATGGTTAGTCCCGGCTTATTTTATTCTCTGGCAAGTGCTCGGAGGGTTCGGATTGGGTGCTTATATGGCTTATAATAAGAGCAGTGTGGCTCTTGAAAATGGGATCAATCCGTGGTGGTTGGGAATCTTTAATGCGATTAGTGCTTTTAATAATTCGGGGATGAGTTTGTTGGATTTGAATATGGTAGGTCCACCTGGTGGTCTCTTATTTTATTTCGTCTACCCCCCTCCCCCGTTTCCCTAAAATGTAAAAAGATCAGATGAGGAAATTAACCAATAGTAGATACCCTTTCAGACCTCAATCTACACCCTCCTAACAATGGGTCTACTAATCCTCGCCGGAAACACAGCTTACCCCCTCTTCCTCCGTCTAATCCTCTACACCCTCCTCAAACTCCTCGATGCCTTCCCCACACTCCTCTCCCCATTCCAACACCACAAACCCACCCTCCGCTTCATCCTCCGCTACCCTCGTCGCGTCTACACCAATCTCTTCCCCTCCCGTCCCACATGGTGGCTACTCTTCATGGTCATAAGCCTCAACACCATCGACTGGATCGCCTTCGAGCTCCTCAACATCGGCAACCCCGCCACGCAAGTCATCGAGCCGCGATACCGGGTCCTCGATGGTCTCTTCCAAGCCATCGCCGTCCGATCCGGCGGCTTCTACATCATCAGCATCCCCACCCTCCGCATCGGCCTGCAGTTCTTATACGTCGTCATGATGTACATCAGCGTCTACCCCGTCGTCATCACCATGCGCCACTCGGACGTCTACGAAGAGCGAAGCTTGGGCATCTACGCTGATGATCTATCACACTCACACTCACGCCCACCCCCTCCCTCAGGATGGGACTTCGCGACGAGAATCCATCGTTCGTTTACCGGCCGAGAGGCTCCGCCATCTCCCTTATGCAGAAATGGGAACACCAACACCAACACCAACACCAACGGCAAAAGCAAAAGCAGAGGCAACGCCCCTCCCCGCGACGAAACCACCGGAACCCAATTCATCCGGCACCAGCTCCGCTCCCAGCTCTCCCACGATCTCTGGTGGTTGAGCCTCGCGACCTTCCTCATCGTCTGCATCGAGAGCGCGAATTTCGTACGCGACCCCGTCGCCTTTTCGGTCTTTAATGTTATCTTTGAGGTCGTTAGCGCGTATGGTTGTGTGGGGATCAGTGTGGGCTTGCCGGATGAGGATTACAGCTTCTCGGGGGGCTTGAGGGCGGCGAGCAAGATTGTGCTGGTCTTTGTTATGGTTCGGGGGAGGCATCGGGGGTTGCCGAGGGCGTTGGATAGGGCGGTTAGGTTGATGGGGTGGGAGGGAGAGGAGGAGGAGGAGGAGGAGCGAGTTTTGGAGGATGAGGTGAGGGGAGGGGGTGCCTGGCGTGGTGATGGGAGGATTGGTAGTGATAGTCGGGATGGGGAGAGGGAGAGGGAGAGGGCAGGCGCGAGCCTAAGAAAAAGAAGACGGAGTCGTGGATTTGGCGTCGAACAAGTTTAGATTGTGGACCTATGGGTAATTGAGCATGGAATTAGCACGAGTAGGATTTTTTGATCAAAATACAAATCTATTTGTAGAGTAGACCCTGTCATAATTGTACAAGATGAAACTTAACCCCTCAGGCAAGCAAGTCTTCTGAGAACATGATCGTTTGATCGTCTGCGTTGTTCATATTGAAGATGAGGTTTTTTTGGGGGGGGGGAGAGAGAAAGGAAATGGATTTCTACTCGAATACTTATCTGTAATGGAATGGGGGTGCTATGTATGTACGAGTATACTTGCAATATGATCCGGTGATCTCGCTTAAGGAATCGAGGAAAGTTATACTCGTGCTATGAAGTGAGATTGATTGGGGAAAAAGGCTTGGATGGATCCTACTAGTAGATGGAGGGAGGGGGTCAAATATCGAATGTTATTTCGGCCATGGCTGCTGTGCGTGTCAGGCATATCATAGGAAATCTGCAGCTAGATCATGAGCAACGTCGAGGAATCAATGAATGGATACTGTAGTGTTTTGGTGGTTGGCGGTGATGGTATAATGAATGATGAATGAGGGATTGGATAAGAATATTCCAAGGATCAAGATTAACAGCCGACATAATATTCACCAGAACCCAGGGCACAAATTTCACGATCGAGGCGAGCGATTTAGATCTTGCTGGTTGACTCTGAGGACTGGGGGTTGGGATTAGCATCCCAATCAAGAATTGGGCGGGTTCGATCTAGAGTCTTGAAGTGTCGCTAGCGTAGTACATACAGTAAGCACTACATAAGTTCAACGATGAAAAGTCAAACCATATGTCCAGGATACACGCAACTCAAGTCCTCACATCAGCACGCATGAGTCAGGAGGAGAGAAGATCCGAGATGAAGTGAACTTAGCTTGGGATGAAGAATTTCATCTCATCGCACCCGACAATGTCGATGCCCTCCAATCCCCACAGCAAATCCCCGCATTTCCTCAAGTGCGTCTTCGCTATGAGATGGAGAAGGTGTTTCGTTCATCTCTAGGTGTTCCTGCATGTGGGAGTGAGTGGCGATCGCCATCGAGGCACCGGAGGATCAACAGCTCAAGTTCGGAGTGTGTAGCCTCGAATTCCGCATTCGCTATTTCAGCTGACTTTGGAATTGAACGGATATATATCTGAGGTCACGGCTTAGTAGCCGATACTTCCAATGCTTTCACTGTGACTCTTATAGATAAGTCTTTGACGATTAAGATGCTAGCAGCAATGAAATGACATTCTTAAGATCCACCGACATCCTTGAGATAGTCCCTTCACACGATAGAGATCCGCTCCTTTCTGAATCGAGGCACAAATCAAGAACTCCCGTATGATAGATGGTACTCAAACCTGGAGCCAAAATGGTATCCAGAGGGCTTCTTCGGATATTATAGTCAGTTTGTGATCAGGTTTTGGACCGAATCGCACGAAGACTTACTGTGCTTGGCTCGTTCATCAAGGTATCGTATCTGATGTATAAATTGCAAGAAACTTGAAGAATAACTTGCATGGTCCGGTGGTCCAAACACACCGGCTTTAGAAAGCTCGAAGTCTTCAGCGATTAAACGAGCCATGTTACTTACCAATTGGCTACGTCCACAGGTGGTAAAGTCCTATACATACATGGAGGATGGTTTTACCACGTTCGTTGACGTCTGCCAGGGAGCCTTGACCATTTTCAAGTAGTTGTCGTATTCCGGAAACAGATAGCCGGAAATCACTCCCAGTAACCAAGACGTTTCATCAAAAGAAAGAAGGATAGGCACAATGCGTATAATGGGGAATCATTTCATTTGTATATCTTGTAATGGTATCAGCAACAATATCTGCTATCTTTCAATTATACGCACATATACAGCTCTCAAATATTCCTATCCATATTCACCTGGACACTTTTTGCTTTTGAACGCTCCATCCCATCCCAGCTTCCAAAACGCCATATCCATATGCATCAAATCTAGACATCTCCAACTTCGTCCACATTCATATTACCCATCGAATATTTCCCTTCTCAATACAATGACTTCTTCTCCCATTCCTGGTCACCCTCATATCTTGCTGGTAAATCTGCTTCCCAGATAGGTCTCTCCACTATTGCAACTTCCAGACCTCCTTCTCCTCCCTCCCCAATTTCCACCACGCCAAGGATCGGTCTATACTTGAGCGTACTGTAGGTGTGTGCTGCCCTCCCGAATTTCTCATCTTCACTCTTCTGCGACTTTTTCCTTGGCAGTGACTTCAAATCCTTGTCGATCTCTTCATCATCCGAATCGAAATCCATAGATCCTTTGTGATCTTCTAAATCTAGTTCCGTTTCTTGAGTCGTCTCCTCATGGATGAGCTTCCGGATTTTACGGGACATGCCTGTCTCCTTCTCTTCTTCGTCAACTATACCTCCTGCTCCAGATTTACCCGGTTGAAAGCGTTTGCGTTTGATTCCTGTGTTTTCGGACTCGCCATTTTCTTCGATTTCCTCTTCTTCGAAATGAAAATCTTGTGATAAATCAAACATCCATAACCAGCTAACACCGTGTAGCCACATACGCTCACGGCCATTAGAAATATCCCATATACAACCTCTTGCCGAATCTGCTAGTTTGCGGAAAGCAAGGGGGAATGTAGAGGTAGGATTTCTACGAGACCAGGGTGAGAGTGAACCGGCAAGAGCCTCGAATTCGTAGATTTCGTTGGTGGATGTGACAATGACTAAACGGTCCTCGGCGACAGGTAGTTCGTGAGATACAGGGTTAGGATTGTTGCGTGTAGCAGCTGGTGTGGCTCCATTGATTTGTGCGGGGCGATTTGAGGGGCGGAATGATAGCACAACTGGTGCAGCAGGAAGTTTTGGTATACGAGTGGCGGATGGATTTTGTGTCCAATGCTGACCAAAAATTAATTTTGGCTTCTTTTCTTCTCCTTCCAGGTCGGACCCATCGTCGGAATCATCATCGGATGCATCACCTTCCTGTGCTTCCTCCGGTTGCTGTGTAAGATCTTCGATTCCTTCCAGAACCCAAGTATCAACAAAACCTGCCAGATCACTTGCTACCAAAATTCTGCTATCAGATGAGAATGCTACTTGAGTGACATTTCTTTCGTATGCGCCAAGACCACCTAGAAGCTTGGTTTTTGACAAGTTGCGGTCAAGACGAGAAAGTCTTGAGAGCTGAGGAATAACACTGAAGGATGATGGTGAAGCCTGGTCCTGAATGATTCGTGCTACGGCGATCGAGCTGTCATTACGAACGACGGATAGCCAATTTCCATCGGGGGAGAATTGAATCAAACGGGCTCCAGATGAAAAGGCCGGTGGTACTGAGACGGTCGATACTTTGAGACCCTCGCCCTCTGCTGGCTTCCGTGCCTTGAGACGGAAAAGCTTGATTTCTGCCACAGTCGAAACTGCGAGTAGATTTCCGGCAGAATTCAAACTTGCAGATGTAATACCCGACTCCCCCTTGACTAGTATCTTCGCTACCAATTTACGATTGCCTGCTGCGACCTCTTGGTCATCACCATTGTTCGAATCGGAAAACTTGTTTATACACCAGATATGTATTTCTCGATCCCACCAGCTCATCATCAATCTCTTTCTTGTAGAACTTTGAATGATGGATGGTTGGGGTAGGAATGGCAAGGCACGTTGATTCTCTTGGCCGAATTGGGCAAGTGGGAGAATAGTAGGAGCAGCATCAGGACCTATGAATAAATATTAGCCTGCAAAGAAGTCATCAGTGAAAGATCAACTTACCTCCGGAAACCACAACACTGATTCCTTGGCACTCCAAGGTTGCCATAGCCTTAACATCGTGAGTGTGGTATCTTCTGTGTCCAACTTCTGTCCATCTCTTCTTCCCTTTGTTTTGTTTGTAAACGACTGTCCTTCTATCCATGCCGCCACTGAAAATTGTCATCCCATCAAAGCTTGTCGCAAGGCTGAGAACGTCTTGAGTATGAGTTTTGATGTGTTGCATCATACTGTATGTTTTGCCATGCCATATTTTGATCTCGCCTGTTGAGTCACCAGAAATTATATCTCCATTTGGTAACGCCTTGACAGCCCAGACAATAATATCTTTGGGTCCACCTTTAGGTCCAACTCCCAAAGACATCTGTCTTAGCATTGATCCAGTTCTGATATCATAAACTCGAATATTGCTATCTGAAAATCCTGCCACAACGTGATAACGATCTTGGAAGGTAATACTGATAACTTTTGCTTTTTTGGCGGAGGGGCGAACAAGGACTTTTTGCAACTGAAGGTCTTCATCTGCGGTAGAGTACAAAACCAAAGCTCCGTCAACACAACCAGCAACAAGCTTTTGACATTCACCAGAAGGCTCCTCTCCACGCTTTTGCTCTTTTGCAGGCTGAGCAGGTTGAGCAGCGAGACACCAGATTTCTCCATGGTTTCCGCTTACTGAACGTAATGGTTGACCTTTCACCAAATCCCACTCGGTAACAGTCGTAGTATATCCGATGCTGAAGAGTCTGGATTTCCCAATTATTTTCGTACCGTTGATATCCTCATTAGGATCCTGAGTCCAGACTAGTCCGTCAATGCTGCGATCCTTTCCACCTCTAATGATTGTCTCTTGAAGCCATGATCCTTTTTGCGGGTTCCAAAGCTCAATATCACCGTTTGCGCGTCCTAGGGCCAATCTTGGGGAAACGGCAGATTGACCTTTTGTCAACTTCGAGTGTGTGAATGCCAACGCATTGATTGTTGAAGGGGGGTATGGAACGAATCTGCAGCGGTGGATGTCCATTGCGCCGGTTTGTTGTTGGCTTCTGATTCAATTCCCAAGAGAAAATAAAAAAAGCTCAAGAAGTTTTTTTGCCGGAAACAAGATGTGGTTCATGCATTATCGGTAGGCGGTGGAAATGTATATCACGTGCTGATACTTCACCTCACTACTCGAGTAGAGTAGAGTACTTTAGATACCAATGCTCCACAACCATCTTTTGACACGCAACTCATAACTCAGAGAATATCAACTCATATACGGAGTAAGGCGTCGAGAGTGAGCTAGATGTACAAGTTCATCAGTTGTAAAGCACAACGTCTTTACTCTTCACAGCAACAATCTCGGTGAGATGCTCGATGCATGTATGATCTATTGCTACAAGGTACCTACCAACTTCCTTGACATTCACCAGTTCAGGCATTACTCGATATGCTGTGATTCCAGTAGCAAGGGCGATCATTGGTATACGAACCATCCATCAAGTGAGGAGTTACACCATGCTGTTGATGGGAATGGAAATACGATTTTCCTTTGTGTATGAGGACTCTCAAGCATCACTTTAATCGAGATTCCGAATGATGCGAGTGCATGCTTGGATTATCAGGGCCTACCGGGCCTTATATCTGTTCGTTTAGACTTCATATAATCCATTTGCCTTGCCGATTTTACCGGGCGTTATGGTCCATGAATCAACCCACTTATCGGAGGTTTCATTCAGGGCCTAGACGCTTCTTTTTTGGTCGCCTGGGTATACTGTTTTTGTTGTTACTCGGGTAGTATTCATCATTATCACCCCTAGCTCTTTGCCTCTTTCTCCCGAAAGGTTCGAGAAGGAGAAAGAGAAGGAGAAGGAGAAAAGACTTACTCACATGTTGTGTGGACTCAAAGTAAGCCTCCGTATAAGGAGAAGTCGCACCGTCATATAAGCTGAGAATATGAGCCCAGTCTCCCTTCCACTTTGTTGCTTGCATTTCCAATAACGCATTGAAGAACACAGCGTTGACCAGTGGCTTTCTTCCACCTCATGCTGATTAGATTTGCCAGTTTGGGCTGCTGCCTTGCAACGCCGTGGGCGGAGAGGAGACTAGTCGGGTTGCTTCGGTTCATGGTGATAGGAGAGATTAGTTATGGGGAAAATATGGGATACGTCAGAGTATATACATAGCCATCACAACTAAGTTGACAACTCGACACAACAACGCCAGCACGAATACCTCGCACCACAGCAATCAATAAATTCACCTAGCTTTGATATTTGTGCACATATCATTCTATAAGATTATGAACGGGGTTCAAATTTTAGTTTAGCGCCACCGAATAGGGTACCCCTTTCGCTTCTATCGAAGCTGTCAAGCCGACGTTGCAGATCGACGCGGGGCTAAGCGACAACGATTTTTAGAAGAATTTGTACATATTACAGGCAATTTATCTCGTCAGCAAACAACTAAGCGAGATTCGTTTTCTTGGGGAAATTTATCAGAATACAGTGTCAATATTCCATATGCTGTGTCTTAAAGTTAACTATGGACGCGAAAAGGTCCGCAAATTTCATCGCACTACTTGATCAATATTTCGGGCCCAGATTTGAGTAACCGGTAAAGCAGTAAGTATAATTTCAACGAAAATGCAAATCCATCATGATCCATCCTCTAGAACACCCAATAAGTTCTGTCGTCAGCCCCAAAAAAATCATAGCTCCCCTCCATAAATCCGAGCGTCATAGCCCACATCTCACGGGAGATACTTCAGCACTGCAGTCCATTCAACGTCCAATCCTCCATCTTTCCTAGCCCAGCTTCATCGTCGGAGACTGCGTAAGGGTAAATGCCGTAAAGAAGCATGTGATACCCGTAATTGCCGGATACACATGCACGGGTCCCACATCACTAATGGTAACGCCATCGACGAGAAATTTGTCAACGCTGCACCAATCTGTCTCAGTCCCATTGATCTGAATGTGAATATTGCCCCAGGACAACGGACCCATCTCCCACTTTGCATTGCGGTAGCATTCGAATGAGAGGATTGCCTGGCGTGCGTTAGGTGCCGCGCATAGAGGAAACGGGGAATACTTGGGGTGATCCATACTTGTGTGAAATCTTCCACGTCGGCTGAGAAGGGGGGAAGGGGGTTTCCTTAGCTACATTCGATGTACATACAATCTCCGAAGCAGAGAGGAGAAGAGAAGAGCTAACTCACGATACGTCGAAAGATCCATCGTGGCATTACCAGCAATATCCAGCTCTCCTCTCGCCAAGCCCTCCTCCCCCCTCCTAACTCTCCACTCCACAAACCACTGATGCGGCCTCGTCAACCCCGCCCACTGCTCCGAATCGCCCATCAAGATAAAGCCGCTCGCGACCCAATCCCCAGGATAAACAACATGAAGCTGCCCGTGAATGGCGCGCTCAACGCCCACGGCCGGATCGAAAAAATAGACGAAAAACGACCAAGTTCCCAAGACGCGCCCCACGTTCGCAACGACGTTCTGCAGGATCGCCGCGCTGTTGGCGGGCTCGAGCGCCGGGAAGAAGGATTGGACGCCGGTGGCTTGGAGCACGGTGGGTGCGCGGGG
>NGKF01000006.1:40266-140641 GCA_002162555.1 Monilinia aucupariae
CATCATTTTCATCATTTTCATCATTTTCATCATTTTCATCATTTTCATCATTTTCATCATCGAAATTTTCATCAAAAACCTCATTTTTATCAACACCTCCTTAACATCATCATGTTAAGCGTAATTACAACTAAATGGGGTTCTATCATTGTTTTTACAAAAGACAATTATACAGATTACTACAATTTTTGCTTAATAGTATTTGCAAATACAAATTGCTACAATATTGTATTTAATAAAGAAAAACAATTTGTTTTCGAACTTTCAAAGAAGCTTATAACGAATGAATTTACTATAAAAAATCGTTAAAGAATTGTAGATATAGTATTGCAAAGGATAGTTATTTTGAAGACAGAATTTGAAAAAATATTAGTTTCTTTTATAAAGAAAAGAAATATCGTTATAACTATTATAACTTTAAGATTTATAGTTCTTTATTATAATATAATAAAAGAAAGCTTTATTAATATAAATCTTATTAATATTTAAAAGAAATTGTTGGTTTATAATTAAACTTTTAACGTTATTTATATAGCAAATACGATAAGATTATTTTTAAAGAAAAAATTTAACTACAAAAACGAAACTATTCAAACCTTTTTTACAAGATTAAAATCATATTAACAAATATTCGTTAGTGCAAAAAAGCTAATAACAAATAAAATAATAAAGAATATATTTTTGATATATATATTAACGTATAATATATAAACGGCGACTTTTATTTATATTAATATATTTAAAAAAAACATTAAAAAAAGCTATAATGCTTTTTCAAATAATCGAAAGGCTAGTTAAAACTATTACATTTGTTGCGGAATCTTTAAATAAAAAAAAACGAAACAATTGCAATAGAAAAAGTAATCGTGAAGATGATTGTAAAAAAAAATCAAAAGGATTATACAATCGAAATAAGTTATTTCGAATCGGAAAAATTCAATGCTACTATTATAAAAAGTATAAACATTTCAAAAAAAAATATTATATATTTAAAAAGGATAAAAAATATGTTTATAAGATTTCCGCAAATAGCAAAGATTTTGACTTTGAAAAAGCAAAAGCAAATATAGCATTAGATAATAATTATACTTCTTTTTATTATTCTAATGTTTTTTTTTAAGCAAATAATAACGATTCAAAATAAATATTTGATTTAAAAGTTTTTTATTACTTTACTAACCAATTCAAAGCTTTAAATAATATTACAAAATAATTTATACTACAAAAAGTTTAAGTTGCAAACAAATTATTTACTTTAAGTATAGTATATAGAAATATACAAATTGGCAAATTTACATTTTTTGATGTATAGTATATAAAGAAATTTAAAATAATATAATTGATTTCTATCAACCTCTTTACCAAAAATAAATGCAAAATAATTTTCGAAAAAGAATTAATGTTTTGTTGAAAGTTCGATCAATTAAAATTTACAATAAAGAAAGCATTTGGTTGTTATATTGTATAAAATTTTGTATTATAATTTGTTAACTTTATATTTGAAAAGTTTGTTGCTATAGATGATATTAATCTTTACAAGTTTATATTCGATTTAGTATATTATCGATTTAATTATTTCAATTACAATCAATTTTGAAAGTTTTTAAAAACGTATACAAATTTAAAATTATTAAGAAAACGAAAGTCGATAGAAAGATTGATGTATTTACTTTGCTTAATAAGAAAAATGAAAAAGCATTTTAACAAATATACGATTATTAAAACGTTTACGATTTTATATCGTTTTTATTGTAATCTTTTTGAAATTCAAAAGATATTCTTTTTGAATAATAAATACTTTATAATAATTGTAAATAACACTATAAGGCTTATATAGATCAAATATACTTTTAATAAATCCGCGGTTACAATTGTATCGATACTTTTGGATTTGTTCAAATTGATCGAAACAAAGTCTAATAGCAAAATCGTTATAATATATATCAACAATAGCAAAAGTAAGTTTGGAATTGCTTTTCAAATAAAAATTTCGAAAAAAAGCATACAATTTGAGCTTTTTTCTTCAAAAAAGCATGCTATAAATAGCGTTGCTGAAAAAAAGATACAGGATATAAATACTGTATCAAAAAGTTTTTTAATAAAGTTAAAAATGTTTTCGATTCAATAGGAAATTATAATATTGTACGCTGTTTATTTGAAAAATCGGTTTTTTACAAAAGTATTACTTTTTGAAGAAGCTAAAACGCTTTTAAAAGTTACAACGCTTTTTAAAGCTTATAATAATCGTTAATTAGATTTACAAAAGTTGAAAGTATTCGGATATACAATATTTGCTTACAATCTTTAACAACTAAAACAAACTATAAAAAAGTTTGAATTAAAAATATTAAAAAAAGAATATCTTTTTATTAGTATAGAAAAAAGTCAAATTTATAAGCTTTTTAATTTCTTTACTTTGAAAACAATAAAAACGGCAAATGTTGATTTTAATGAATATAAATTCCTATTAAAAAACAATTCAAATATATTAAATCATAAAAAAACTCCGACAAAATCGAAAAGGAAAGCGAATCAAATAGGAAATCAATCTACAAAAGATCAACAAAGTCAAAAAAGGATTTGTATTAATACAAAACAAACAAAAGTTTTTATAAATTTAGATGTTGATATAAAACGATCAAAAGCTTTTATAAATTTAAACATTAAATTAAAATAGTTAAAAGTCTTTATAAGTTTAAATTATAAAGATAAAAAATCAGGTTTCTTTATAGATTTAGATAGAGATGATTCTATATAGAATCCTTGCTTAGAAAAGGCTTCTTCTATAATAGCTATAGCTTATAGTTTATAAGTATAAACTGGAATTAAAGAAATTGTAAAGAACAAAAAGAAAGTATAATAAGAATCTAACATAATATATCCGTATACAAATGCTAATATCGAAACTATCGATTTGAAGAACGCTTTAGATTTAAACTTTGAGGTATGAATAGAAATAATCAAAACAGAATTGATTAGTTTGAAAAACAATAATACTTTTAAAGTAATTAATGGATTCTTTTCAAAAGGGAAAAGACTTTTAAAGTTTAAATGAGTTCTACAAAACAAATTTGATCAAAATAGCAAACTAGAAAAAAGAAAAACTAAATTAATGGTTAAAGGATTCTTGCAAAAGTATAGAATCGATTTTACAGAAATATTCGCAAAAATTGCAAAATACTTTATATTGCGAATCTTTTTTGTCAAAGCAACAAAAGAGAACCTAGAAATTGATAATATGAACGTCGATACGATATTTTTAAATAAAGAATTGATTGATATTGAAATCCTAATAAAGATTCTACAATTCTTTGAAAAAATATTTGCTTTGAATTTTACTAATAACTACTTCAAATTCAAGAAATCACTTTACAAACTGAAACAAACTCCGAAAATATAATAATAAGCAATTAAATTGTTCTTTAAAAGTATAGATTTATAAGCTTTATTAATAGATCCCAATTTATTTATTGGAAAAAAAATATATATTCTACTTTACATAAACGATTTGTTAATATTAGGATTACGATCCGCAATCAATACAATCAAAAAGATTATAGATCAAAAATAGAAATATAAAGATTTTGAATCGATATAAATCTTTTTAAGAATCCAAATCGAGCGGAATAAAGCTTAAAGATCTTTTAAAATACACCAAAAAGTATATATCAAAAAGCTTTTAAAACGATTCAAAATCTACAATTCAACATTTCGAAATCTTTTTTTCTTTATTGGCATTATACTAAAACCAATTACAATAACAAAGCTATTTAACAAAAGCAATAAAGCTTTATATTTACAAATTGTTAAATTAAGGATTTATTTGATAAATAGAATAAAAGGCGATTTCGCATTCTCAATTAGTTAGTTCGCAAAAATAATGTATATTTTTGAAAAAGAGCATTTAATCCTTGCAAATCATTTTTTAGAATTTCTCGATAGTACAATTAATGTTAATACAATTTACTCGAATTGATTGTAACATTTGTTATATTTCTACAATATTTTTATAAATACTATATAAGGCTTAAAAACGGATTGAAAATCGATACAAAAAATGGTTGTTATTCGATACGAAAGCGTAATAATATAATCTTCAAATAAGCAAAAATCTATAGCATTTTGTATAATGAAAGCTAAAATTATAATTGCAAATAAGGATACAAAAAAGGTTATATAGTTTGAAAAGTTAATTATCGATTTAAAAGAACAAATCTTTTCAAAGTCATTTATATTTACTTTATATTGCAATAATAAAAGCAATATTGATTGGATGCAAAAAAACAAGTTCTATAACAAAGTCAAGTATATTGATATACGATGACATTTTATATAAAAGGATATAATCGAAAATAAAAGATTACAAATAATATGAATTCCAAGTTTTAAACAAAAAGCTAATATTTTGACAAAACAATTAATTTATTCTGGATTTTTGATTTATGATAAAAAACTTAATCTTAATTTCGAAAAGCGTTAAGAAAGCTTTTGTATCGCAATACGATATAGCTGTAAAATATTGAACTTCCAAAAGAAAATATAAACATTGCAATAATAATAGATTATCGTTGCAAAAGTTAATAAAGCCCTGGGATATATATATAACGCTAGAAAATCGAAAAGTAATGAAAAAAATGATTGTTTCTATAAAATGTTCAATTGTACAGATTTTTGGGTTTGGAATGAATCAATCAAAATGCGTTTTGAGCTTATATAAAGGTTTGGGAGATATAGGATTATTAGCGTCAAAAAAACATTTCAAAAAGCTTTCAAAAACGCTTTTTAAAAAGCTTTTTTTTTATATGATTTTGATGGTCGAATTCGACTATAAAGGGGCTGTTGTAATCACGTATAGCGCTATACCTAATTAGGTATCTCCACTTTATATACTCAGTAGAACACATATGCCACTTCTAGCATATTAGACAATATACACACTCTATCACTACAATAACAAGGAGCAAAGCAGCAAGCTTCCTGGCGGTACGCCATGGGACAATTGTATGACTTGCGCCAACCTCATACCTCAGAGTCTGAAAATATCCAACCTGTCCCTTCAGCAAACCAATTAAATGTCCAATTAGTGGAATACGTGACTTGACTTCAGTAGGTTCGGTCCCTTCCATGTGTCGCTCACTCTCATGACCAAGTCTACCAAACAGTACCATCAGCCCACTACCAAAGATCAGGACAATTGCAAGTGGAAACCCGCTGATATCATGACCCCTCAAGTTCAAGAACGAAGGAGGAAACATTGTCATCGCAGAGGCGTTATTAGAGTAGACGTCGACACCACAACTAACACTTAAAAATTATATAACTCAAAAACTAGAATCATCAACGTATATATATACTATCATGCGATAGTATGATATAAGTCACGGTAATGGGAATCGAGAGACAACACAAAAGTATGGTTTAATAGTGTAAATAGTGGGAACTAGATTTATATGATCGAGAAAAGCTTGATTAATTTGACTTCAAATTTTAATAACTAAAAGTCTATATATAAATGTGATATAAAACAATAATAGTGTTTTGGTAGAAGTATTACTTTGGTAAAGGATATATAGCTTATATTATGGTAAAGCTAGTATACTCAAATACAGATAAGAAAGAGGAGTAAAGAATGTGTTAGAAGTACAAGAATAATATTAAGAATAGTTATATTCTATGATATACTCTTTAAAGCGATAATAATGTTATTAATCTGCAATATAACAAAAGAAATATATAAACAATAGAATTGCATTGTATAAGTTAACAATATAAGTGTTTGTTGTTGTGTATACGCGTTACTAATAGCAATGTGTATAATCTCGATTAATAACAATTTAATGGCGTTAACAACGAAAAGAGCAAAGAAATCGTTATTTAACCACTAAATTAAATTGTTTTTTGATAGCAATTATTGCTTAGGTAATAAGCGATATTGTTTGTAAAGCGTAGTATATCATAAGTTTAAAACAATAAATACCCACGCTCTAAATTTGAAACTATACAACCTTTTTAATATAATCAAATATAGCTTTCCTGTTACGCTTCCGCTGCCCGGCTGGCATGGCAGACGTTCCGATGCACGTGTACGATGTTACGGCTCACGTACTCGATTAGCGAATATATGCCATATATATATCCTACTTATACAATTCATATATATATAATAATCTTTTTTTTGTAATATAATCAAATAGTAGTAAATTCTAAGAACTTTATTGATTCTATTTTAAATAGTTTTTTTACAGTATAAACGTTACATTATTTACTATTCAAATATCAAGTTGTTCTAATCATTTAATAATTATTTAAAAGAATACTTCCTTCGATAATACTTTCTTAAGAATGTTTTTAAATAACAAAACTATTTACTCATAAAAAAAAGATCAATATTAAACCTAGTTTAACGGCGATATACTCCCTATTATTTTCGGAAATCCTTTTGCTTTTCTTTTCTCTTCGATATACTCTACTTTTTTTTCAGCAAGTTTAATATTAACGCCGCTATATTTTCTAGCCAAAATATTGCGTTAACGAACTTTGCATTTGTATCACTAACTCCCTATTTTATTTTTGGATTTACCTTTAATATAACTATTCAAAATCAAGATTAAAGAAAAAATAAAAAAACAAAACAAAAAATAATGCTTTCTTTATAATCTATTTTTATTTCAAAAAGTATTCTTTGCGATTTTACCTTATATATCCCCAATTCTTAGGATTGCGAAAACAAATACGTTATACAAAAAATTCTCTTTATTTAAACCATGGAAATTAAACAGTTATACAATAAAGTTGTACGTAATATTGCTTTTATTACTTTTCTTTTTAATCTCTTTTTCCCCAAAATAATTCTTTTTTTCATTGAAACTAATTAATATTCTATTATAGAAAAATAATATTAATTTCGCAAAAGTTATAAAAGAACTCCAAAAAGATTATAAATTAATAACCTTAACAACCCCGCCTCTAGCTTTTCGTTTTCTAAATCTGGTAATAATTGTTGCATTAAAGGTGATCGATCCCTTATCCATAAACATAACTTTTCAAACCCTTTACATTCCTTTTACTCTATTTGTTTATATCACTCCAAAATAATTAATTTTATCAAAAAGCTAAACAATAGTATAGAACCCCAAACAAGTTTATAGAGTATATTTATTTTTAAACGCTTTAATCTATATACCAATACTTTCAATTCAAAGACAGCCTGATATATCTACGTTATGAATCAAATAGAGTTGGAAATTCAAAAGCATTTCCATGCGTTGTATACACAAATTCCTTGTTTTATTAGCGTGGAATTAGTACATCAATTGGCTACAATTTACAATAATTCTATAGAGGTTGAATATGCTTGTATTTAATACAATTATTAGAAAATGTTTAACGATCCTTCCACTCGATATAGCCATTTCTTGAAATGGTATAGGATTTTTAAACTTTTAACAACCCAAACCAAGATCATTAATAATACTTAACTATTCAAAAATCTCAAAAACAAAATTTCCAATCACTTAGCTCAAACTATAACTTTTTATAAAAACAATTATCTTACTACAGAAAAGTTAGCCGATAAATTAATTAAGGTTGATAAAAACGAGGTTTTTATACAAAAAAGAAACAAATATTATGCTTTTTGAAAGCCTGCTTTTGCCAAAAGGCTATCCACTACAACATCGGCCCACCCTCTCCAAACAAATTAAAGTGTTAACTATCCTAGCATTGATATAATTCAATATACCCAATCTAAACCGTTTTACTCACTATATAACACTTTGGCGGGATATACTAGAATTTTCAAAAGTCTAACCCCCAGAGTTTTTATTTAGAATATCACCCCCTTTTCTACTTTCAAAGCTCGTTTTTAAACATTGTAAACAAATTTCCATAAAATAGAAACAGATATCTCTATTAATTTTGCTATCACTATCAACAATAAATCCTTTAAAAACTTTCATAACATTAAAGATCATTTTAATCCTCAGATATACACTGAAAACGTTGAATCAGTGCGTTAAGCGAAAGATACTTATTTAAAAGTAAACGTTTAAGCAAAAACTCCTTTCTAAATACTATTAGAAATATACAATTCCTTAATCTAATCAAACTAATAGGAAATCAAACTATAACCCTACCTTGTATCTTTTCCAAAAACGAATATTTTTTCAAATCGAATACTCTCCTTAACTCTAAAGTAAATGAATATACTTTTATTGATACTATACTCCTTACTTTTTTATTTCCACTATTTAAACTACGTTATTATTTATTTGAAACTTTTATTAGCGTTAAAGATTATAATAATATACAGGGTTACATTATCATTTATTATACTTTTCTTAATCTCTTAATTGATAATCGAAAACAATCATTCGTTTCATTTTTTATTATAAACCTAAGTTTTTACAACATTATATTGAGTAAATTATGGTTTTCAAAGTTGCAAACAAAGTTTGATTGTTTTAATCAATACTTCGAATGGTCTTTAAAACAACCATCTATATACTCATTAAATTAAAACCTATTGCTTTCGAAAAATGATTTGAAACAGAAAAAGATTAACTAATTCGCATAACAAAACGTTGATCGAAAAAACAATAAGTTTAATATTTATTAGTAACAATGAAACGTTTAGCTCAAATTTATCACCATATTTATGGTACAACCCTTCAACCCTATATCTACAAAAAAATTTGATTTTTTTTTCCCTTCTTTTCTTTAATAAACACTCGAAAAAGCTCCTCAACAATTGTTCAAGAAAATTTACATTGCAAAGCTATAGAAACTTTACAAATCGCTGTTTTACTTTTTGTTCGATATTATCGATATCTATACTCTTATGCTTATACAATTTGAACTTTTGTGTAAAAAATACAAGTATAACAAGCTTTTTGTTATTATTATTAATAATATCGAAATTGTTACATAAAAACATTGATAAAAATAAAACTAGAAAAACCAGTTCCTAATTACTATAAACGTTTATTAGTATACTAGATCTTAATTATATTTAAACAATGCTCTTATTATCGTTAACAAAAAATCTTTAATTTCTTTGGTATATAAAGCTTTTTAAAAAGCTTTTTTTAAGATCGATTCAAATGTACTACTATTTTATCGTTTATACGATTACAAAATTATATTGGAAGATGAAAAGGAAAAAGCTTTGAAATATAATCCACTTTATAAGATATCGCTGAAACAATTAAAAGTTGTTAAAGAATATTTAATTAACAATCTGGCTAAAAGATTTATAAAGCTTAGTTAAGCTTTTTATACAGTACCCGTTTTATTTGTTCAAAAAACTAATAGTGTATTCCGATTTTGTATCGATTTCCGCTTGCTGAACTCTTTCATTTGTAAGAATCGATATTCTCTCCCTTTAATTAATAAAACGTTTGTACGCTTTGTTGATACAAAGATCTATACAAAGTTTAATATTCGTTAAACCTTTTATCGGATTAGGATAAATCCTACTTTTAAAGAATATACCACGTTTCGTATATATTACAGTTTTTACAAATGCAAAGTTATATCATTTGGCTTTACAAACAGTTCAACAATCTACTAAAGATATATGAACAATATACTCTTCAACTATTTAAATATGTTTTGTATTGTTTATTTTAACAATATTCTAATTTATTTTGAGAACAAAAAAGATTATTAAATTTAAATCAAATTAGTTTTGGTTTGATTTAAAGCCGTTGATTTTTAAACTAACTTTAAAAAGTGTAAATTTAACATCAAACATATCAAATATCTCGGATTTATTATTTTTACCGAAAATATTAAAATTAATCCAAAAAAGGTAAAAATAGTTGAGAATTGGATATACCCTACGATCGTTAAGGGAATCCAATTATTCTTTGGTTTTTGCAATTTCTATTATTGTTTTATCAAAAACTACAATATTATAGCCAAACCTTTAACAAAGTTTATCAAAGCCAATACCTTGTTCCATTTTGATGATTTATATTGTAATGCGTTTAATGTTTTAAAACAAAAGTTTATTTTCGCTTTTCTACTTCGGCATTACAATTACAACCTTTTTTGTATATTTGAAACCAACGCTTTGGATAAAGTAATTGCTAATATACTTTCTCAAAAGTATAATGATAATTAGTTACCCGTAGTATACTTCTTCAAAACTATGGTTTTTATTAAATTAAACTATAAGATTTACAACAAAAAGATATTATCAATAATACGCTTTTTTGGCCATTGGAAATCAGAATTAACTAGCTTTCCTTATTAAGTTCGAGTTTATATAGATTATAAAGCTTTGGAATACTTTATAACCATCAAAACTTTGAACACTCGATAAGTTCAATGGGTTGAGTTGCTAATTGATTACAATTTCGTTATTATATACTATCCTAGCAAAAATAATCCTTTCGCCAATGCCTTTACATATCGCGTTGACAAGTTCAACATATAGAATTAAACGAAAAAGAAAAATCGCTTTTAATAGCTTATAAAGGATAACCAAATCGATATAAAGATTATATAGAACAATTTAAAGAAAGAAATCAATAACAATACATTGTTTATTATAAACCTAACTTTTATTACTTTTCACTTTAATATTATTAATCGTATTCTTAATGCTAACCGTTTTTTTAATAATTTACAAGCTTTATAAATTGAAGTATTTAAAAGCCATAAACACTTTGCTTTTCAGAACGGTTTATTATTGTACAACAATTACCTAGTAATACCCGATTCGGAGAATCTTCATATATTCTTTATTCGAGAGGTTTATGATTCAATTTCTACAATATATTCTGGAATCAAAAAAACCTATTTTTTGCTATCAAAACAATACTATTGGTTTAGTATACTTATAACAATTGTTTAATATATATGTAATTGCTATACTTGCAAATGTAGTTCTATATTGCAAAATTGTACTTTTAGTTTATTATATCCGCTCTTTGTTTTTGAATAAGTATGATAAAATGTTATTATAAACTATTATAGTTTCAATAAAAACAAATATAGTTACAATAATATTTTTGTAATTATTGATTGATTAACAAAATAAACCATCTCCATTCTCTATTATAAAGAAATTGATTTATATAAACAAACCAAGCTTTATCTATATTACATTTATCGATATTATAAAGCCTTTAAATCGATTATATCGAATAAAAATCTTTAATTTATTTTAAAGTTTTGGTAAAAATTTAATCAATTATTAAATATTGATATTAAGCTCTTTATCGTTTATCATTTTTAAACAAATGATTAAATAGAGATTTATAATTAATATTTGTAATAACGCTTATACCTATTCGTTAATTACTATCAAAACGATTAATCGGAATTCTTATTTATAATGGATTACGCTTAATTTACTCTTTTATACAAATCTCTTGGAAGCTTATTGTTTTTCAAAGCTTTTTATAGTTATCCCTTATATAATAATTGGGATTGGGATATTAAGGATAGTTTTTTAATAAAAAACATGAACATTCAAAACGCCCGCAAATTCGTTAAACGTAATCAAACAATTGTTGCCCGCGTTAAGGAAAGTATTTTTCGAGTTTAAGAGAAAATGATCCGGTTCATTAATTTGTATTATTGTATTATAAACTTCGATATTAGAGATTATATATAATTGAATATAAAAGATTACTTTATTCAACAATCCTTCAAAAAGTTTAATTACTTTATTCAAAGTCGATTTAAGATTATAAGTTAAATAGGTAACTCTTTCTATTTCGAACTTTCTATTATTATAAAAATATATCTAATGTTTCCGTTTAACAAATTCTGGAAGGTTTATAATAACTCTTTCTTTAGTTAAGTTTAAAAGCCTTCATCGCCTATTAATATTATTGGTAATTTTGAATGGGAAATAAAGAAAGTTTTCGTTATCAAAAAGATTCGTAATTTTTTATAATATCGTATTTCCTGGTTTAACGCTAACATCGATCTTATTTGGTACTCTATTTTTGATTTAAAAATTGCTTTTTATAAATTATATAACTTTTATTAAACGAATTCTACACTGCTTAATCTTTCTGCTCTATTGCTTGAATAGATTAAATTTTATAAAAATGAAAAAAATGATTACAATTATATTAATAATAATAAGTTCATATTCGTTATTAATTGAATACATTTTTTTCAAACCATTTTGTAATCATAATTACTTAAAGAAATTTTTGTATTATATCAAATTATTATTGCTATTATTAATATCAATTAAAATAACGCGATCCTTAATATAATACAAAAAAAAAAGGAATCTCTGAAGTAAATATAGGGTGATTAACTCTTATTATTTTACTTAACCAAAGAACAAATAAAGCTATTAAAAAAGAAAAAAGAAATATTATTCACCTGAAACAAAATACTATTTAAAAAGCTTCGGTTTTTAATTATAATTTTAAAACAACTTTTTTTAACGTTTGCCCGCGCTTTTTCTTTTATTCAAACTTTTTGCGCATCTGGTATTTCTTCAACTCTTTTTTATAGATCCTTTTTATACACTTTCTCTCCTTCTTCGCCAAAATTCCTTTCAATATTTTCTTTGAGAATTTATATCTAAACTTTGTTCGCAAAACTATTTACTTCTTTGTTAACAATATTGTAAAAAACAATTAAGGAAAGAGATAACTTATTTTCGCTTTTTATTTATAAATTAACAATGTTTCGCGATATCTTAGAAAATCGCTTAATAATTGACCTTTCGAAACCTTTTTATATCTTTGCTTTTGATTAAAACAAAGAAAACAAAACTTTTCCTTCTACTTCGGTATAATATAACACCTCCCCTTCAAATTCTTTATAAAGCAACTTCGCATATATAGTATATATATACCCTCGAAATCTTTGAAACAATTATTAACAATAAACAACAATCTCATTAATAATTTCAATAATAATTTGATAAACTCTTTATATAATTTATAATATATTATTCTAAATATATTATTGTTATCGTTTTTCAATTGATTTAAAGTTTTCGCAATAAGCTTTTTGTTGTTGCTATTGGTTTAAGTTAATATTGTAAATACTTAATTCTGTTATTACTATTGTTATTGTTTCGCCGTTAATATCCGGTCCTGTTATTACTATTGTTGTTGTTTCAATACAACTTTTTGTTGTAAAGAACCTTTGTTAATAAAATTTTGCATCAACAATTCAAATGTTTAAATACGTATTGTTATTGTGCCAAATTAATATTACTATTTGCTACTCAAAAGGAAAAAGAAAATAAACCCGTAGGATCAATTGAAAAGTTTTGCTCATCAAAACCATTATCGCTTTCTGCTATTTGATCTTCTTTATCATTTTTATAATCTTGCTCTGAAAAAGAAAAAGAAAAAAAAGGAACCTCAACTATAATAAGCGCTTTTAACTTCGATTGCTTCGCCATTAGCATTGCTTACGTATTCGCTATATTTTCATATTGCTTTTGCCTTTTGGTAAAGCTTCTATTCGACGATCCTTTCGTTATACTCGGCGTAGAATTGTTTGATTTATTGGCGTAGGAAGATATACTCAAAAAAGCAATGAATTTGATAAAGAAGTTGAAATAATTTGGATATGGATTTAGATTTACAATGAAAAGAAGCTTTTGTTATATGCTCTCTTAATATAAACATTATTTTACCGTTTTGAAATGTTAAATAGATATTTATCTCATTGCGAAATGCTTATATATATATTGTTGTTTAAAAATAAACAAATATAATCATATATTTCGTAATAACAATTGCAAAACTTATAATAAACGCTTTTTGCTTTATTTAACTGGTTAACAAATATTGTATAAAATATAATACAGGATTATTAACGGATAATTGTTTGAGGATAAGCTTTATTAAAAAAGGGGGTAATGTTATATTTCTATTGTTCGGCTAGTATAATAAACGTTTCAATGCATGTATACGATGTTACGGCTTATATACTCGATTAGTAAACATATGCTGTGCATATATTTTGCCTATATGGTTCATATATATATAATAGTTTTTTCTTCGTAGTATAGTTAGGTAGTAGTAAATTCTAAGAACTTTATTGACCCTGTTCTAAACAGCTCTTTTACGGCATAAGCGTTACATTTCCTATGCAATTTGGCAATGTATTCTTAGCATTTATTTCATTTTAGTTATATGGATGATTTCTGCAATATACACTTTCCTTTCATTCGTTGATTATCCTTTTTTTCAAAGGGTTTTAGATCATATAAATATTCTCTTTATAAAATGTTTCTATTTTCTAATTCGATTTTAAAGGGGAGAGATATGTTAACGAGTGGGATGGATTCATTGTTTATTCTTATTAACTATTTGGTAATGGTTCTACTTTCTTTCTTTTTTAGTATCCAAAAAAAAGAAAAAAAAGAAAAAAAAAGAGAAGAAGAAAAAGAAAATAAAAGCTTTCCATCTTTTGAAGTAACATTAATTCAAAGAAAATCATCAATTAATAATGAGGGTAATGGTTATATATACTATTGCTTTCAATATAACCTTTAACTAATGTTTCTTAGAATCTCTTTTCTAAACGCTTTTGTTAAAGCATTATTACCAATAATCTCTCCCTTGTTAATAATTACAACTAATCCTTCGAAATATAGTATGCGCAAGTATAAAATAAATACTTTTGAACTTGCTAATTGCTCGGTATAATACTAATGTAATTTTAATATCCAGTTAGATTTGAAATAGAGAAAAAAAAGGAAATGGATCTAAACAATCTTACAAATCCTTTTGGTAATAACTATTAAGATTATTTATCCCCTTTTTAAAATGTTAATTTTAATAGAAATAAAGAGTTTGTGAAAAGTGAAACAAAAAGAGTTACAGATTTTAGCATTTGTAATGCTAAAAAAAGGAAAATGGAAGTAGTTGTGAAGGTAAAGGGGAAGAAAAAAAAGAAAAAAAAAGGAAAAGGAAAAGAAATGAAAGGAAAGGCATTTAAGCGTAGAAAGCCAAAAATAAAGGGAAAAAGGAATATTATACTTTGTATTCAATGTATAAGATTGTTGATTACAAAGCAAAACAATGATGTATACTATTGCAATGCTAACTCAACCAATATAAAATGCTATGAATACTATAGTTATTTTTGTATTAAACTTTTTAATTATTTTTATGCGATAGCGATCAATTTCTTTAAAGCTAAAATTAAAGGAAAAACAAAGTTGGTAAATAGTTTCACCTTTTATATTGAAAACATAAAAATAATAATCAAATGAAATATAAAAGCTTAAATCGTTTAAAACAATGTTGAAGATAATGTTGTTCTACTATAAGAAAAAGTTAAAGAAAAAGAAAAGGTTGAAAAAGAAACAAAAAAAGAAAGAAGAAATAATTGTAAAAAGAAAAGAGAAGAGAAAGAAGTTACGTTTAAAAGGTTTAAAAAATGCAAACAATGCGAATCCTATTGTAGCGGGTTGCTTCGTAAATACTTTTATAAACTTTATTTCAAAAAATAATAATAATAACGATAATAACCAAAAGATGCAGAATTTGGCCTAGACCATCGCTATTAAGCGAAAAGCTAAAAGAAATAGCGAACAATAAAAAAAGGGTATTATTATAGATTATATAATATTGAAGTATAAGATTTAATCGATTTCTGTAATATGTAACTTAATATCTTATAAATTAATTAACAATATAAACCTCTCGAATAGTTGATAATTTAAATTCTTTGTTAATTCATTTATAAATATATCTTTAATCGCTAAATAGAACATTAGAAACCTCCGATTTGTATATTCCTAACAAAACCATATATTTTGAATATCAATATAACATAACTTCGTAATAATACGCTTGTTTTCTTTAATAATAAAACAAATAGTTTGGGTATTATTATAATAAATTGTAACAAGTTCCCGTACCATTAAATTAACCTTTTTCAAAAATCTAAAAATAGCTATAGTCTTTTTAGTAATACGTTTAATATTTAAAAGCTTTATTTCTATAGTAAATGTAGTAATAGTAGTTTAGCGAAAAGTCTTCCAAATAATAGAGCCTTCAAATAAAAACATAATATATCCTTGTAAGAATTGCTTAGAATCAGAATCATCCGCAAAAGAAGTATTAAAGTAGGATAAAAGTTAAAGTAATGGATCTCCGTCATATTTATAGCTTAAATACTTTATATTTTATAAATATTGTAAACAATGATTTACAGCTTTTATATACTCTTTCGACGAATTAGTCAAATAATGATTTAGTTGAAAAACTACAAAAGCAACGTTTAGTCGAATGATAATAATTGTATAAAATACAAAGCTAATCTTTTTCTAATAAACCTTTATAAAAGAAAAAATTACGATTCTTTTGTATTTAATGAATATTATAATAGGTAAAAGAGTAGCGGCGTTACCATTAACAAAGCCGAATTTCTTAGTTATTTTGGATATATAGGTATTTGTCACGCTAAGAGCATGAGGCACGTGATAATCACGTGTTTGTAGAACACTGTGATTCCACGTGGGCTTTGGATCTTTCGGGAGTAGGTGTATAGGCACCCTACCCATTTTTCGATCAACCGGAGCTAGAAAGCTTCGAAGCGCTAAGAGTTTGGTATACTATTAATTGAGTAAATTTCCAAGGTTAGTATAAATACTTTATACGTTATTATATTAATGTAGTATTAAATCTTTTCAATTAGTATATTAGTTTCTTTTAGAATTATCTAAATCTATAACTATTAGTATACTATAATATTAGAGATTATTATATTGTAGATTTATAATATCATAAATTATTATATTGTAGATCTTTAAGATCTTAGAGTTAAATAATGATTACATGGAATTATATGAATATGGGTATATTAGGAACAAATAGATTTTGTATTATAGAAGATAGACAATAATACAATCATTGTTTTATACTTATATTTTTATCCCTTTTAGATATCCTTTTATATATTTGTAGTTATCCTTTGTGATAGTTATGAGTTTGGTTTGTACTCGAAATCTTTGCAACAATTACAATTCAAATATCGATATTATACAATTTCTTTTTTCCTTTTAATTTTTAATCATCTTTTACTATATTTCTATTATCTTTAATCATCCTTTTTATTATATCAAAAGTTATTTTGAACAATCAAACGGATTGGTTTTTTTGGTATTTATCTTTCAAGAACGTTAATTGCTTTAGGTATATTTAAAACAATATAAACCCAGATTCCTTCAACTTTTCTAATTTCTTATTTCGTGATTGGTTGAGTATAAAACCATTTTAAGCTTCTAATATATATTATATAATTTTTGAAAAAGATTGTAAATGTTAATATAAATATGTAATGGATTTGAAGGCTTATAATCGATACGTTAATCCTAACATCGAAATGGATGAAGTATTTAAATCCAAGCTTTTTACGGATTTTATCCCTACAACAATCAAAAATCTTTTATCAATCTATTTGCTTATGGAGAAGATTTATAGGATTTAAAAGAATAAGTACAACCAAAATTATGGCAACTTTTGCTATATATTCGATTGGATTATATCAACCATTAACTCATCCTATATTTTGGAAATTTTCTAGAAGGCTATGCAAGATCGAACTTTGAAACAAATCATTGCTCAATTACGAATAAAAATTGTTTTTATCAATTCAACAATCCTAAAGATTATTTAAACTAAATACATCAATCATTTAAACAGTGCTTATACTAATAAAATGGATCTAATAAAATGGTGTAAAAAATAGGAATCTTTTTATACCCGAGCTTTAGCTTATAATCTTTTAGAGATTCAAGGAATTTATGGATGTGAATAGTTTTTGGAATTACTAAGCAAATTTGCGCCTAATTGATCGAAATAACAATTAATTACTTTAAACATCGAAAATAAGAAAGGATGCTATATTATTACTTTAAAACAATATGGTAGTTTTTTTGCTAATTATATAAATCGTATAGCCCATAACCTTTTGCCAAAAAGATTTTTTTTTACTTTTGGATTTGTACTTCAATAAGCTATTGGATCTAGAAAAACCAAAAACATCATTCAATATTGTTTTTGTAAAGAAAATCAATCGGTTAATCCAAACCATCGTTTTAAACCAAAAAAGTATCGAATTATTGAATTAGCTTTTATTGATAAATGCATTGAATAGTTTACTTGAACTATTAATAAAAAGCAAATTAAAGAAATCAATGAACGTATCAAAGAGAAAAGATTCAATAATCTTTGAAGCGTTCTATTCAAAAAAAGTTGGATTATTAATACTTAAACCAATCAACCTTATAAATCTTTACAAAGAAAAAATCTTTACAATATTGCTTTTTGTATTATCAACTCGAACAAATATATTAGCACTTTTGCTATACCAATAATTATTTTCATATATATACTGGCAAATTGCATTTTGTTGGATAATTGTAATACTATGCACATTATTAACAATACTAACCTTCTAATAAGCGGAAAGTATATTTTTAGCAATATCTCGGACTATATTAAAACAGGATCATTAAGCTTATTAGTAATTAATTGTGACGAAAAGGTAATCAAAAGAATTTTGTTAAATAATGCGGATTTTATACTAATTAATATTACATTTGTTCCTAGTTTTTATACTAATCTTATGTTTAAGACTCTATTTTGTAACAAAAATGTTTGGTTTAATAGATTTGATACTATTATTAGAATCGATAATCGAATTAACAACATTATTATTGCTCAATGCATTAGAAAATATAATCTTATCTTTTTAGAATATAACATTTGTTTCAATTACTTTGATGAATCTAATCTTTTTATAAGTATAAGTATTATAATATTTATCGAAAACCAAAAGATCAATAAGCATTTTTTTCGAATATACGAAACGATAAAACTTTAATTAGAATCAAATGATTTGTAATATAAAAGATTAGGGCATTTTAACAAAAAAGCATTGGAATATTTAATTAGGATGGTTAGAGGAGTACGGATCAAAGAAATTATTTGAATGAAATACATCAATTGTTTATATATATACACTAAACAAATTGTTTTACATTTACCTAATAATTATCAATCATCTAGATTTTTTTATAAGGTTTAATAGGATTTGTTCGATTTTTTTTGTATTTATAATAGAGTGTTATGGTTGTTAATAATCAAGGATATATATAATAAAAAGATCTTTACCTTTGTATTGATTTAAAAAATATATAACAAAGTTTCTAAAATTTTAAAAAACTTTATTATATAAATCTACTACAAATATAGTTTTCACATCGTAATGATCAAGTAAAACAATAATACGTTTATAATAAAGATCAAAAGTAATATTATGTTTAAAAGATAAATCTTCGAAGAGGGTATAGAATTTGAACTTTCCCTTTCTTTTATATATGAACTTAATGAAAAAGCGGAATGTGTAGGGCAAAAAATTATTACTAAATAGATTAAAATACGTACTTTAGTTAAATTATCGAATAAGATATGGGTAAAGATTGCTTTTGCTGCTATTTATTTATATAATATTAATCCATTAAAAGCAAAAAATTAAAAATGTCTTAACGAAATAATTGATTCCTGGTTTAGGCAATATTATAGGTAATATTTATTATTGTTATTACGAAAGATTATTAACAATCTTCGTTTCGATTAAAATGTGATATATAGGTATGATTGTTATACGTATTCGTTGAATAAAAAAAGAGAAACTGAAATTAGAATAAAATAGTATAAAACTAATTCGTGAGTATATATTAAATATTTGGTTGGATATATTCTTGTTATAGCAATCTTTCGTATCTAAATCCCTATACTTGATAAAATTATTATTATACAAAATATTAGATTCGATAAGAGATTTGTTTATAGAGATAATCTTTGTAACGAAATTGTTAACATTATACCAATTCAAGTGATTAAAGATTTGGTTATCGAATTGGATATTTAGCAAATGAAATCGTTGGATAGTATTATTTTAGAGAATATAAATAATGAACTTATCGAAGAATTTGTACAAAAAGAGTTTGAAATTGTATACACTTTTGATTTTAATTATAAACGTTTTGGATCTTCAATTTCGGGGGTGATTGAAGATTAAAAGGATCAAAAGAATCTAGTGATAAAATCTTTACCATTTATTTTAATTTATAATAATAAGTATGGCACCTTGTTAGATCTCGATATAGTTATGGGAATCAACGAATCAATACTAATTTCTAATAAACCAAGATCTTTGTTGGTTGTACTTACAACGAAGGATGAGAATTTGCTCGAGGTGATTAATTTATGGAAGGTTTGTATGGACTTTGGTTATAAAAAATCAGTAACTTTACCAAAACCATTAATATTAGTATTAAATAGTATTTTCAAGGACAATAAATCGAATAATTATTCAATTTTTAATAACGAGGAGGGAAATACAATATTGTTTTCTATAGAGAAGAATATGTTTAAAAGATTTTCTTTGTTATTTATGTTTAATAGAGTTATTAAACAACTATATATTTTGTAAATAAAGATTCTTAGGTTTAATATCAATACTAAAGAATATATTAAATTCGATACACTTGACAATATTAATATGGTTCTCGATTATACAAGGCATTAAACAATAGATTATATTAGATGCTTAAATTGTTTATGTTAGTAAGCAAATGGTTATTATAAAACTAATATTTTTATTAGTATCGTGATTATTCAATTATATGGATTTAGAAATAGATTTCAATAATTAAATGATTTTCATAATACTTTTTGGTTTGATAAACAAAAGGATGAACTAAATAAATAAAATAGTAAATTCATTATTATACATAATATAATAACTGCCATAATAAAATATAAACCAATAATTACGCTTTTGATTTAATTCAAAGTTATGGATTTTTCACAAATACTAAAATCAACAGCATTATCATTATCGAAGTTCTTCTATAATCTTAAAACTTATATATTTGGATATTGGTTTAAAATGGATTATGATTGCAAAATTAAAGTATTATAAAATCGGGGCATTTGGCAAAAAATTGAAACAATATCGATTAAATCAAAACCTATTTCACTTTAATAGATATTTACTTATAAGAATGATCAAAATAGTTATATCGATTGCTACAGATTATAATTAATAGTCAAAGAAGATCTTCAAGATACAATAATAATCGAATCGATTTATACAATTACACTTGCCGCACAATTCTTCCATATAATAATGACAACAATAGTGAAAAATGATTTTGAGACAAAGTAATACAACGTTATAAATGCTTTTGTTAATACATTTCGAGATTCTATTGGAAATCTAATAATATACTATATACTAGATAAGTATAAAATACTTAGTAAATCCATTATTTTCGATTATACATTGTATGGTTTAAAAAACTCCCCTGCATTTTGGTATAAAAAGTTTACAAGTATACTCACTAGTTTGAAAATAGTAAAGTGCAAAAAAAAGCTTTACATTTTTATATCTTTTGATTTCTATATATTTATTTTGTTTTTTGTTAACGATATCCAAATAATTTATTATAAAAGGTATAAACATCAAAAGGATCAAATAATGAATAGAATTAAGGTTAAATATAAGCTTAGAAATTTCGACGATATTTAATGGTTTTTAGGGATTCGAATCACTAAAGATCAACAATTTAAAAAATTGTAATTAATACATAATATTTATATCGATAAGATTATTTACAAATTTGGTTTTACAAAAGGAAAAGCAACTATACCATTTCCAATTATAGTATTCGAGAAAAATAAGGATATGGTTTTTTTTTCTAAAGTAAAGAAATATCAAAAAAAAGTTGAATCAATTTTGTATTTGGCTATAACAATTAGGGTCGATTTAATGTTCTTTTTCTTTAAACTAAGCAAATATAATATTAATTTTTTAAAGAATTATTTTATAGTAACAAATCATTGTATTGTATATTTATATGGATTTCGGTATTTTTCTATTTGCTATAAAAATAATTATATACTTTAAATAATAACCTTTTTAAATATTTCCTTTGCAAATAATATGATTATTTGAAGATCTTTTCAAAGCTATATAATCATATTGTATAGTAATGTCATTGTATGGAAAGTCACAAAACAAGATATAGTTATTACCTCGATTACAAAGGCAAAACTTTTAAATATGGAAAGATTGATTAAAGAGATAATAACAATATTACAACTTTTAAAAAAGATTAGGGTATTGGTAAAGAAGCCTATTAATATCTTTTGCAATAATACTTAAATAATCCAATTAATAGTTAAAAAGAATAAAAAAATCTCTACTAAACTTAAACATATGGATATTCAAAATATATAACTTCGTTAAAAATACGCTAATAAGCAATTTTTGATCATATATTTATTAATTATCGATATACCGGCAAATGGGCTTATTAAGAATTTTATTAGGCAAAAGTTTAAACATTTTGTTAAATTAATCAATATACAAAATATCAAAAATCAAATTACAAAGGTTATCGAATAATCAATAATTATATAGTATTCGAACAAAATTAATATTATTACAATATTCCCCCTATATCCTATTACCCCAATCCCTATTCTTTACTTCTACTTCAAAAAAAGCTTATTTCCAAACAACTTTTCCATTACCACTATTACTCATTTTCCTTTTTTTCCTTTTCTTTTTTATTTTTGCCGTCACGAAATAATCCTTTAAAGCATACCCGTTTCCAAAGAAATTCGTTTTTAGTGCAAATATACCCCGCGCTAACTCCGAAACCACCTGAAGATCGATATACTTCAAAACGCTTTGAAAAGCAATTTGGAAACACTTTATTTCCTATAATCACATAGTTAACAATCAAAATATAAAGCGAAAAAAAAGTATTATACCTTTTCATCGTTACCAGCCTTCGCAGTTAAAAAATCATCCGCTATTGTATACAAATATACCAGCAAAAGCCGATACATATACATAAAACATTGATAATATTGAACTCCTTGAAAATCCACGTTTTTATAATAAATCTTATCTTTTTGCTTAACAATTAACGATTTTATATATTATATATATAAATAAGAATTCCTTGGTTTTTTAAATCAAGTTTTTTTAGCGAAAGTACAAAAAGTTGTTATAAAAAAAATAACAAAAGTAAAAAATACTACTCCAAACTTTTTATTACTCGATTTATTATCTTGTTCAACTTTTGTAAAATTAAAACCAAAATCCTTATTAGAATCTTATAAAATGTAAATGATATACTACTAAAATAATTATAATATTTATCTCCTAATGGAGTAAAGAATCTTTATTCTCATTCTTATTTTAATCTTTATCCTTATCCTCGTTATTACCCTCGCCAGAATCGGTTTGGAAAAAACGAAAAAGAAAGAAATCGAAGAAATAGGGAAAAGAAAAACAAAAGAGCAAAAAACGATAATAAAAGTAATAGAAAAAAAAAACAAGAATATAACAAAAATATCCCAAAAACAATCCAAAAGAATTAAAAAAAGAAAAAAAAACAAAAAGAAAAGAAGGAGTAGGAAAAGTAATAAAAACAAAAAGAGAAGAAAAAAGAGAAGAAACAATACAATAACAAAAAGCAATCAATGCTTCCCAAACACAAAAAAAGTTCCCGGCCCAAAAAAAGTAAACATAGTAAGGTATATTAATGTTAATGTTATTGATATTATTATTGTTAATATTGTTATTGTTGCTACTGCTGTTATTAATAGTTTGGAAAATCAAAGGATTAAGGGATTAAAGCTATTATTAAATAGCTAAATAATGGAAATTATAACAAAACAATAATATGTTACAAAATAATTAAATACAACAAATATACAGTGAATACCCTCAACCATAATCGTTACCGTCTATAGAATCAATGATTTAGGTATTCATAAAATCATATGGAATTATTTATTTATACAACTACCCATAAGGAAATTGTATATACATCATTAGATTAGTTTCTGTTTGTTTGTTTACATCAATAAAGGATTACGCGAATAACGCATAATTGTAAATTCACTCATTTTGTTTACTTTATAAGCAGATTATATACTGCGCACATAATCTAAAGGGTGTATCATGTTAAAAGTATAAAGCACATAATAATTATATATTTGTAGAACACTATGATTCCATATAGGCTTTGGATCTTTCGAAAGTAAACGCATAAGCACCCTACCCACTTTTCGATTAACCGAAGCTAGAAAGCTTCGAAGCGCTAAAAGCTTGGTATATTATTAATTGAGCAAGTTTCCAAGGTTAGTATAAACGTTTTATGCGTTATCATACTAATATAGTATTGGATCTTTTCAATTAATATACTAGTTTCTTTTAGAATCATTTAGATCTATAATTATTAGTATACTATAATATCAAAGATTATTATACTATAGATCTATGATATCATAGATTATTATATTATAGATCCTTAAGATTTTAGAGTTAGATGATAATCACGTGGAATCATATGAATATAGGTATATTAGGAACAAATGGATCTTGTATTATAGGAGATAGACAACAATACAATCATTGTTTTATACCTATACCTTTATCCCTTTCAGATATCCTCTCATATATTCGTAGCTATCCTCCGTGATAGTATTATAAACTAATCAAAGCTTGTATAGCTTTCGATCTTTTATAATTCGAATTCCCAAAAACCACAAAGTATCATCCAAATCGCGTAGTTTGTATTTTTTTTTGATTTTTTCGATAATTTTGTAAACTGTTTTAATATGTTTTTTATAATAAATAACTTGAATATTATCTACAAAAAAAAGTATTAAAACATATTTATCCTAAGTCATATAAATATATAGCTTCTCTTTGCATTGTACTATACTAAAAGATATAAAAGTAATAATAAATTCTTTATACTATAAAGTAAATAAATCCTGAAGATCATATAAAGCTCGATCAATAATAATATATTTACTAAATACTTTATACCCATCCAGAAATAAGCATATTATAGGAATACTATTAAAGTCTCTTATAGCGTTAACGAAAGTATTAATAATGTTAAATTGTTTGATTTCCAAATCGTATTTAGCAACTATAGCCATCATAATGTAGAATAACCTAACAACAAAAGTTGCAACGTAAATAAATTCGATCATACTTTTGTTTTAAAAATCTTTTTGAACTACTAAATATAAATAACATCGATTTATATACTCTTTAAAGTTGTTTTTGTAATCGAAAATCTATTAAAAAGGAATTGAACAAGTACTACCCAACCCTATTTCGATTTCTCTTTAAGTTTGTTTATTTTTAAAATTCTTAATCTTTTTATTACAATCCTCTTTGAATCAAAATCCAAAAACATACTTATCTAGTTAACCATAAAAGCAAAGAAATAGTAATATAACAGATTTAAGCATTTTTGAAAAAACATTTGAAAGTTTTGAAAGTAAAAAAAAGATTAATTTGAAACTAATTGCAAAAGCAATAACATTATAAAATGTAATAAACTTATTCTTTTCTTTCGAATCATTTAAATTATTTTGATTTGACCAAAAGATATTATAGAATTCGTTTAGAAGATTATCACCTCGAATTGACCTTAAAGATTATATAATAACAGTTTTAATAAATATATTAATCGACCTATTTCCGGTATTTCATTAATATAAACATTGAAAGCGTTGTATAGGATGTAATCGATTAACAGGTTAATCAAAACAATCAAATTGGTAGTTAGAAAATGATTGGAATTCGTTTGGATTGAGATTAGTTCTGAGTATTTTTATTTGAATTGTTCGAGCTTGCTTAAAGGGATAATGAAGATCAAGAATTGAAGTATATTGATTTTGATATTCCTTTATCGTATATATTTTTGGTGAAGATCGAAAAAGTATAACTGGTTCTTTGATTTTATAAGGTATAAAGATTTCTATTAATTCAACAAAAAGCGATTTGTATTAAAAATTTACTTTGTCCTCTATTTGATTTAGAATATTAAATACTTTATTAGCGATTACTAAATCTTTGTTCTGGGAATCATAAATTTGATTTTAAATTTGAACTAATGCTTCAATAATTTCGTAATCTATTTCATTGCTTTAAGTAATCAAAAATGTAACAGAAAAGTATAGGAATCTACGATTAATAGAATTAATTTGATTACTATTTAGTACATCTTTAGTTGCTAGTATCAAATAATTTAGTTGTATTTTAATACTAAATTCTACCCTCTTTATAAGTTTCAAAACTTATAAAGTTAATAGAAAAGATTCCTCTAAATTGTTATAATCTTTACTATTAAATAAAAAAGCCGGTTCAAAAGATATTGACGTTTTAATACCCTCTAAATCCACCCCCAAAATTGATATCTCAATAAGAGTTTTTAAAATGCATACAACTTTGGAAATATTTATATCCTTTTTGTTTATAATTGAAATTGAATCATCTAACTCGTAATTGAATATAGCTTTATTAGTATTCGTTTTTTTGAAAATATCAAACTTTTTAACAAAATTCTTAAAATCGAAATTAGATATAACATTAATAGTATCGTAAACTTTATTTATTCCATAAATATAACATTTGTCGAAAATAATGTTCCGAATAATAATAACTTTATTAAACTTCGGAATCCAGATCTTGTAGATATACATCCTAAACATATACTCAACCAAATATTTAATATAAACTTTCGGATTAGTTTTATACTATTTACTTTTTATACTTACCTCTTTGTCTTTATCCAATAAATACGTATAACAACTATAGCAATATATACCGCTCCAATCAAATTTTAAATCATCCGTAACAAACCTAGCAAGGTTAAAATCGTACTGTTAAAAGTATTAACGAAACCAGGAATTAAAAACTTCGTTTAAACACTTAAAGCTTTTGCTTTTCAAAGGATTTATATTGTAAAAATAAATAGCGGTTTGCATTGCCTTCATTTATATCTTATCGAGTAATCCTAAAAAAATCCTTATTTTAATTTGTTTTGTTATAATTTCTTAATCTACATATTCAACGCCGCTGTTAAATTTGTATATATAAGAAAGTGAAAGTTTAAGTTTAAAGCCCTCTCTAGCAATCCAATTTTCGAAAATAATAATGCTTTTAATACCAATAATCGATGTATCGTTGTCTTGCTTTATAATAACAATATTGAATTTATATTTGCAATAAATTTATGCTACAAAGTTTTATAGCATTTCGAAAACTTCGATATATATCTTTTGGTTCAAAATAAAAAAGAATATCTTATTACTAAATATATCCTTGATAATTAGTAGTCAAGAAGCGTTAATATATCTACAAGAAAAATCAAAAAGATTCTATTGGATTTTGTAAAAAGGTTTTGGAAAAGAAGAATTGTTAGGTTTATATGAAACGATTTGCTTTATATATATGGTAATACAATCAATGCAATCGATTTTAACAATTCTTTTAATTCTAACTTTTTTAATTATGCGGATTAGATACTTTAAAGCTTCTTTGTCTAAATATTCTGTTTTTTTATACCAAAGCTTATTAAAATCCTCTCTTAGAATAAATTGGTTACGCAAATATCGATACAATTGATTGATTTAACGAAAGACAATCAAATAAACTATTACAACGCGATTTATAAAAATAAAGGAAAAAAAAAAAAAATAAAAAAAAAAACAGATTTGTATTCAATAATAACTAATCTATATTTTCGAATATAATTGATTAATATACGATTGTTCTTTATAAGCTTAATCCTTAATATATTATCGCCACTACAAAATCATATCTTCTTTTCCTTTATAAAAGATTCTAAAATAAAATTGGTATGAAAGCCTAGCATAAAAACTACATCGTTGAATATCAAATCCTTAGTATTAAAACCAAACTCGCTGTATAAAAGATTCTTGAATATACAAATGCTTTTATTAAAAACAAAAAAGGAAATGATTACAAATTTAATAAAATCATTAACATTTGTTGATCGATATACATTCTCATCCAAAAGCTTAATATCGTTAATCAAGTGCAAAGTATTATAATTGTTAAGAAGAATACTTTGGGAAAAGTAATAAAAAGAAATTAATAAAGCGAAAAAGTATATATTATTAATATCTTCAGATTTTACCAATGTAATACTAATAGTAGTTGCAAAGAAAAAAAAGAGTTTCGATTTATTTTTTTTATTAATAGTACTAAGGCTATTAATAATATTTAACCAACTTTTCTTTTTCAATGCTTTATACAAATTCTTTTATTTTGGATCTTTTAAATATGCTTTGATATTTTAAACCTTGGTATTACTCAGCGTAATTTTGTACTAAATATTATTTCTAAATATAAAAGTTTATTACAAACGATAGTATACGTTAACAATGTATCGATGTTTATAAGGATTAATGTATTTGCAGCAAAGGCATTTGAACTTATTGTTGTTGGAAGATTTGTTATTAGAATAAAAGGCTTTATTGGAAAAAAAGATATTGAATAAGGAAGGATTGGATAAGGAAAGATTAAATAAAATCGAGTAATTTAAAGATGTAATATAAATTCCTTTAGAAGATACTTTTTTGGCGTTTTGCATTAATAAAAAAAAATCTTATTCAACTTATTCAAAAATAAAAAGCTTTTCGTTGATATAAAAAAAAATAGTAATAATTCTTCGTTGTATACTTTCAACCTAATAAGAATCGAACTTTTTGATTACAATAAAGAACTTTTTGATAATTAGTAATTCTTTGATATTAGGGATATTGTAGATTATTGCTTTTTAATAAACAATCTATTATTTCTAAGCTCATTTAGTGCTACTAATTCAAACAACAATAACAAATGCAAATATATTAAAATAATCCTTTTAAACTTTTGTAATAGTTTGATCGTTAATAAAGTAGAAACGTGATTTGAGGTAGCTTATTATTTGTCGAAATATATAATTATCTTTTGCGTTTATTTAAAGATTCATTAAATAAACAAAATTAATTATTATAGTTATTCAAACATATATATCCTGATACTTTTTGTATTTCGAGTTATATTCCTCTTTATGGTTGTAGTAATTAACTTTCCGAATCGTATACTCCTTTAAAGCATTCTTCAAAGTTAAGTAGTTAAAGTGTTCGAATCGAATTAAAGAAGAAGCTTTCGATTTTGGAGCTTTTTTTATAGTAACGTTTATAGTAAGTTTTGCAATAATAGATTTATATTTAGCGATATCTTTTACAAATTTCGCAGCATATTTGCGATTTAATTGATTAACTATCGTTTCAAAAGTAGAAAGAAAAGGTTCCGGGATAATTAATTAATCGATAAGTTTATAATCAAATGAAAACTTAACATCAAAATTGAAAATGCTTTAAAAGTTGTACAAAGTATAAAGACTTTGTAATCCGATGTATTATTCTAGCTAATCATCGCTAATATTAAGCTTGATAGAAATAAACGTTATAGTGAAAATGATAAGATTTGAATAAAAACTAATAATAGAATTTGAAAGTATTGAAAAAGTAAAAAAAGTATAAAAATCGTAAAAATATCAATTAAAGCGATAGCAAAATATTGGCAATATTAAAAGTTAACCGGGCTTATAACTATCATGCGATAATATAATATAAATCATAATAATAAAAATCGAGAAACAATACAAAAGTATGGTTTAATAGTGTAAATAGTAGGAATTAGATTCATATGATCAAAAAAAGTTTAATTGATTTGACTTTAAACTTTAATAGCTAGAGATCTATATATAAATATAATATAAGGCAATAATAATGCTTTAATAGAAATATTACCTTAGTAAAGGATACATAGCCTATATTGTGATGGGGCTAGTATACCCAAATACGGATAAGAAAGAGGAGTAAGGAATATGCTAGAAGTACAGGAATAACACCAGGGATAGCCATATCCCGTGACATATACGTCTCATGATTTATGGTTCATGATTTCTTCCCCCAGGCCCAAAGGAAAACAAACAGATATGGATATGGCCAAGGAGTGCCGGCACCTACAATATTGAAATCCATCAAAGCGGAAAACATCCTCTCTGTGGGTCGCGGAAACACTTGAAGCCGGGGAAGTTAATATCGAGGACCTAGCTACTAGCTAAGCATTTGGACCAACAGTTGGACCAACAGTTGGACCAACAGTTGGACGGTCTGTGGGGTTGTGATTGGGGAAGCTTGATGGGGACCGATCAACCGAGTCGCCTTTACATGATCGGTGAGATTGGTTCGCGAATATGAGAGGTTTCATGGTGTTCAGGTGAATCATAACCTTCATCCAAATCCCGTTCCTAATGATCCATATTGAAATGAGTGACGGCGTGAAGTTGGCATAAGATTTGAAGTTGAGGATGATATACTCGTACTCGAGTAAAGTTGAAGATGGTACGGGGGAATGAAATGAGAAGACGGATAATGCTTAGATAAGATTAGATCAAAGAAGCGAAGTGTAAGAGCCCTTGTGGCACAACGAAACCTTATATATCAGGCCCACACCCACCTCAACCGCACTAGCCCTTTTCACCTCTTCCGCTTCATCTCGTGTGAAGACCTGACAAACATACAAACATACATACATACATACATACAAACATACATACATACATATATACATACATACATACAGCCATGCACACCGCCGATGCTTTGGCTTTCCAGAGGTCCTCACCACTACGCCAGTGAACAACACCCTCATCTCATCTCATAGCTATGCATAACCTTGCACCTTTCGAATCATGCAGCTTATTTCATTATCCTGTTATCACGGAGGATAAGTTACGAATATGGTAAAGTGATATCAAGGAGGGATTAAGGTATAGGTATAAAGTAATGTAATGTTGTCTCTCTTCTCTCAATACAGGATCCATCCGTTCCTTATATACTATATATGCGTGTTCACACGTGATCACCGTATAACTCTGTAATCATAAGGATCTACAGTACTATAAGTCTTGATGTCATGATGAATTATAGTATAACAGTAATTATAGACTTGGATGCTTTTAGTGAAGACTATAATACTAATTTGGTATACTTGCTCAATTAGTCAATATGCCAAGCTCGGTTGGCGCTCCGGTGCTCCTAGCTCCGGCAGATGAAAAGCGGTTAGTGTGCTCGTGCACCTACTGCCGGAAGATCCAAGGAACACGTGGGAGCACGGTGTTCAGCAAACACGTGCTTCTCACGTGTCTCACGCTCTCAGCGTGACACCTGTCTATACCTTATGAAGCTATGAGATCTGATCTATTGGGATAACTCAGAAACATTCATGCGCATCGCTTTGAGCAAGGTCTCTTGGCTCTTTTCTTTTTTCCATGTAGAATGGACCATTGCTCTCCGTCAGCATTGCCACTAGCCTTGAAGCTTCATTCAAGGAGGCATCATATGGTGAGGGTTTGAAATTGGTGGCCAAGAGACCTAGACAGGTAGAGTGTCTGAGAGACTAGTCGTTTTTTGATTCTGAGCTGGAGCCTTGAACGGTGGGATGAATCTCCTAAGCTTTTGCCTTGAGGTGCGGTTTATTTCCTACATCATGGAAGTGAAGGTCTCAAAGCGGGTGCGGTAGCGGTACCATCGACTGTGCTCGCGGCTTCCTGCATATTGCGCCTGCATGTTTCTCCGCACATCGCTACCCCGTTTTGTCCAAGACATGTATGTATCCCTACAGTCCATGATATTCTTCTTTTCCATTTCTGTCCATACAACTTATCCATTCCACAATAATCTTTTGGTCAAATTGACAATGGATATGGCCTCGTCTTTAAGCAATGAAAGAGGAGCACTTCTTATACTCAAGGGAATTGATGAACCAAACTATCTCCGGGACAATGTTATGCTATTGGAGATGCCAAATCCTGAAGCATTGAAGGAAGCGTTTTCAACAATCGATCTCTTGTGGCTCCAAAGAGTAATGGCGGCTCTTCCTTTGCGTATAAAGCTCATTAATGGCTGGCTAATCTCATTTACAGAATGCGCCCTGGCCAAAATTGGTCAAGTCGGCGGTTTATCGATTCTTACACTTACATGATTTATATCAGATAGACCGGGATGATGAAGTGGAAAAACTTGTTGATTATATATTCCAGGAGGGAGAATTACCCAATGACCTACATTGCAGAGGACAAATGATTCATCGTTGCAGAAAGCTGATCCTCTCGAATTCACAATGGACAAGCAAAGGGCTGCTGGTATTCAATAAAGAGAACCGTCTGGTAAAGAGTGCAATGTTTCAAAACGCTTGGAATAGTCAAATTCTCATCATGAATATCAGAAATCCCACATCCAATTGTGGCAATGTTGAACAACCCAATTCTCCCACAGAGGTACCACTTCCCTTCATTTCTCCAGGTATTCGACTCACTCTGCCCTAGATTTCGGAAACAAACGCAGTGCCAGATCTATTAATGGAAGTCTCTAATACGATATCCGAAGGACAACTCGATGCCACATTTGCTCCTTCTGACGAGCCCGAAGCTGAGATCAAGGCTGACCCAGATGGGCCTATGAGTTTGACCAACGAGGACACCGAATTTCCACTCAGTTCGGTGTTAGATGATGATACTTCAAATATTGCGGATTTTCCTTATCATAGCTCTGCCTCTTACTGCCACGGATTGCCTGACTTTGGGTTCGACATTCCAGACGTACAAGCTCCATCGAAGATTCCAGCATCCACCACTCAGATCACGCCTTCACCGAAAAGCATCATAATGAACGTCGAATTCTTCAAGAACACGTTCCGACACGATTATCCTTCGAAAGCAATGTTTCTGCGCCAAAAGGAAAGGTTTGACGCCAGTGCATATTTTCTTGTACCCGCTGCAAACGAATCCAAACGAATTACATCCTGGTCGGCGATGGTTCTGGTCTGGCAAAATGATGGTCAGTTTCTACGTTTCTGGAGGTCATTATTTAAACCCTGTTATACTTTGATAGGGTTTAAGTTCTCCAGTGCTCCTTGGTTATCTGGATTCACAATTGATATCAATAGTGATGATGACATCATCAAAGCTAGACAGCATATTTGGGATGGGTTCTGGATTTTCATCGGTAGAGAATCTAGATTTGCGACGCCCAAGTTTAATATCATTGCAAGACCCAAACTTCCATACCTTCCATCAGTGCCGTCTAAGCGATCAACGGATGGTACACATAACCTTGAACGGCCCTGTCCCCGAGGGAAAGAGAAAGAATCGAGGTCAAGCTACACAAGGGAATGCGCAATTTCTTCTTCAAGATCTGATGGCCATGCATCAAATGGTAATACCGCCTCATGCAAACGGGGTCGAGGTACTGGTCAAATCCCGGGTTCACAAAATCTGACCGGATCGCCAAAGAGACCTATAGGACGACCACGCAATGCCAACCAACAATTTAGCATCGTTCCGCCACTTTCTAGTGCATCAATAAATACTGTAAATTTACAGCAAGAGCAACAGCAAGAGCATCAGCAACAACAACGATCCCGTCAGTCCCAACCACCGATAGTTGCTGACGATTTGAGATCTCAATTCAATCCTCCACCACGTAGATCTACAGACGATCTGACTTTCAAAGCACAAGTCAATCATCCGAATCTCCAGCCACAAGTTAGTATTCCTATGGCAGAGCCAATACAATTTCTCCATACACGCAGCGATGCGGGCCTGCCAAATACCCATCAGAATCCTCACCAAAACTTGCAACAATATCCATACGCTCAATCTTCATCACGAATCGCCCCTCAAAGGCCATCATTCCTAGTAGGTTATCCACCACAACTATCTCCAAATAATTTTCTCCTCGAATTGGTCGTGGCCCCATCTCAAGTGCATCCATCATTCGCAAGTTGCCCACCCCAAGTATCATCCCATCCTCCTCCATCGCCTCTTTCCCCACCAATATCCCCACAGTCTCACGATCCAACTGCAAACTCGGCCTCTAAACCGATCCCAACCATCCAATTTCGCATCCAGCTCTCCCCAAACGGACCATTTAGTACCCCCTACCCAAAATCGATCCTTGGGACTCCCGGGAACCCCCCAATCACCACCCCACAATTATTTTCCTGGTTCACAAACGAGACTCGCATGGGATACCAACAAGATCTCGATTCCTTGATCTTTAGGCTCAAGGATGCCGTGCCGGTACCAGTTACCTATACCGTTTCACGAAGGGGGAATGGAGATGGAGTTGATTCTTTGGCAAAGTTAAGAGCGGGTATCATGAGGGAGTGTGAGAATGCGGGGAGATTGGTTATGGGATTGGAGATGTTTGGGGTATTTGTTAGTGCGACGGAGGGAGAAAGAGGGGAAAGAAGGAGGGGGGGGAGCAATCAGGATCAGATATTTTGGGGGATTGAATGATGGCGAGATGGATCGAGTGAAATCACGCATGACCTTTGGTGAATCATGTGAAGAAAGCACTGGCACATTTATGGATTTTGATACTGCTCTGTTTGAATGAGAAGCGAAGTAACCTTGGTCCATCTTTCGTGGAATCTTTTCATATTTGATTCGCTGTATAGCGCAGCATACAATCATACTACTACCGGTAGGTAGGTAGGTAGGCACCTCCAGCCCTTCCCAAAAATATCAACCTTCCCCCTTCTAAATCTCACCATGATCCAATTCACTACCGTGATCCATCCCATCCACAAGCATCTCTCAAAATGAACCAAACCCAATGAAAACTAATCATTCACCCCTTCGGAGCCAGATGCGCTTTTGAAGAGGAAACCCCACCTTCCCCCCCGCAAGAGAGGGGTTTATCTTGGATGTTCCGGCGCGTCACTCCTTTCTACCGCTATGCTGCCATGGAGGTGCCGGTTTGCTTTACTCCGCTGCGTGAATTCGTGTTGGGCGTGTTTTTTGCCGACGGAGTGCGGGTATCTCGGGGTGCGGTGATTTAGGATTGCGATTGGGTGTGGTATTTCGGGTTGGGATGGTGTGTGTGTGGTTTTGGGGGATATCGAGTCGGGGTTCTTGATACTTGGGAGTCGTCTCGAGTCGGTGCATATTGATGTATTCGAGGACGAGGATATTTCAAGGGTTCCTATGTGCTGGGTTGGTTTGGGGTGTGTTGAGTTGGTTTGGGGTGGTGTGTATGTAGTAGTCAATCCCATCATATAAAAGAAGAAGGAAAGAGAGAGAGAGAGAAAGGCAAAGGCTGAATATTAAAATCAACCCATCTCTTGAGCTAGAGCTAGAGCTAGAGCTAGGATTCACAAGTAAATTAAGCCCGTGGATTTCCTCGCTTAGAATTTGTTTGTCAGTCCGTCAATTAGTCAGTCAGTCAGTCAGTTAGATAGTCAGTCAGTTTTGAAAGCCGAATGTATTTATTTATTTTTACAACGAGTGATAATCAACGATAAAAAATAGAAGATTTCGATAGATAGTCATTATGAGAAGTCGTACTCATGGTAATGGTAATGGCAATGATAACAACAACCTCCCAATCACCGTATTCCAAGGAGAGACATGCGTGCGAAATCACACTAATCTCTTGTTGTCATTTTATCTCCTCCATGGATGGATGGATGAGATCCCTCTACCGGAATTACACGCAACAAGCTCTCATCTTGAAATGGCGCTTGCTTCTGCGCTTCGACTTGCTTCTACGCTTCTCCTCGTACACCGCACATACATCGTAAATACCTGTCTGCACCTCGCGTTGCCCCATGTGATATGAGAGTATTAATCGTGGCTTTATATACAAGTATTTCCTCGAGTGTCCTTGTTCTACAGGAGTATTTGAGCATTTGTCCTATTATATATACGAGTATACAAGTCTCGCTGATTCATTGGGAATCGAGGAGAGAGGAGAGAGGAGACTGTATAGAGTTCTAATGCTTCTTCTCGGGCCCTCGCCCAGGATTATATAACCTTGCTCTCTACCTCTACCTCTACCACCATCCCTCCACGAGAAAGAAGCACGTCTCCGACATCATACCCAGAGTGAAGATCTTCGATATCCAATATATACGTAAGAGCAATCCCATCCAATCTTCTCATCCCCCAACGAAAAACATCAAAACAAAGAGCAGCAACCAGAAAAAAAAAGGTAATCTCGAAGATTAAACTGTGACAACAATTATACAGGGCTGGTGAGCATATGAAAATTCACCTCTTAGATCATGGGGTAGAAAGTACCTATCCATCCGCCTATACACAAGAGAAACCACCGATTTAAAAGAAGAAGGAAATAAAACGACGATGAGAAGAAGAGGGGAAAAGAGAAAGAGAAAGAGAAAGAGAAAGGGATAGAGAAACGGTGTAATCGACCATAACACAAGTAGACCGATATCAAAATAGCAAGCCCTTTTTACATCTTGAGATGAGACGAGACGAGACGAAACAAGAAGAGATAAAGAGAAGGGAAAAAACGAGTTGATTAAAAGCCAAGATATCATCTCATCTTGTGACCCCTTCAAGACATTGCACGCCGCCAAGTTAATTTACCTACTCTACTCTACTCTACTCTATCTATACAAATACTACTCGTAGTACTTGAACATAAGCGAAGATGAAAAGGGTAGAACGAACAACAGCAACAGCAACAGCAACAGCCACAGCCACAACACATAAATACACCCCAAAAACAAAAACAAAAACACCAACTCTCAACTCTCAACCCAATCACGACAACCATAATAATGACCATCGCACCCCACCCCACCTCATCTCACTCCCTCACTCCCAAACTCCCATACTCCCATACTCCCATACACACCAACAAAACACAATAGGATACAAACCATGCCCTCCCCTTTCCCTTCCCATCCCCCCTTCCCTCCCCTCTACGCCCTAAAACCCCATGCCCAAAGATTCCCCTATAGTCCATCCATCACTCTACTAACCCCTTAAAACCTCATCCTCATCCTCATCCTCATCCTCATCCTCATCCTCATCCTCATCCTCATCCTCATCCCATCCCCGTCCAAATAAGCAAACCAGCAAACCAGCAAACCAGCAAATCAGCAAATCAGCAAACCAGCAAATCAATGAAAAACAACACAGCCTACATCACAGCCTAAAAAATAAATCAAGATGAAAGGATCACTTATCTTCATGACCTCTGCTTTGGCTATATATATCACTTGTACTTCGATCCACCATCCACCATCTACCATTTCTCATTCCCCGACTCCAAACTTCATGGCATTTACAGTTCAACATTATTCACCATACGCCACTCCAAGACAGTTAGTTCACACTTAACGTAAAGTCAGATATATCAATGTTTCGCAACTAACTTCATAATGATAAAAATATCCTTTTTATTCATTCACACCCTTCAATTCTTCTATTAGTAATAAACCTAGTAATGATAAACCAGCATGATTTGGCTCCAAAAATTCATTGATCGTCAGGATGCTTCCGAACCGAATACCACAACCGCTATTGGTACAAGAGTAATGCTATTGATTAATGCCTATTATAAACTTCATAGGATAATGTATCCATGTTCCATTTGGTTCGGGTGCAGCTCGATTTATAGAAGCCATACTTGACCCATGATTACCATACCGGCGATAGGGGCAATAGTCCAGATAATGTATACAATATTTGAAAGAGCGGGTGTGATGACTGAAAATATGCTGTTGTCAATACCGCTTGATGCAGCAGATGCTTGACTGGCGATTGGTGGGCTGATGCTAGAAGATTTCACAGGAGAGGTCTTCTCAGCAGGCGCAGATTTGGTGGCGCTGGTGGATTTTCCGCCCGCATTGTTGCTTGGTTGAGCATTGCCAGTTGTTCTGGTTTCATATTAGTCTTTGCATCAGTAAAAAACATCAGTGCTTGACTTACTTTGATGAATTGCCGGAAAACAAGGATGCAGCACTAGCTACCGCACCTGATGCCGATGCAGCACCTGATGCCGATGCAGCACCACCAGCCCCTGAGTCAGCCCCTGAGCCAGCAGGGGGTCCTCCAGACCCAGTGTCGGTGCCATTAGTGAAAGGAGGATTTGGTCTAGAAGGGGATGTTGAATTTGAGCTCTCTGGGGCAGGTGCAGGGTTATTTGGTCCCGAGGACGTCGAGTTGGATGCAGGTGAGGGGTTATTGGATCCTGGGGGCCCTGATGATGGCGAACTTGAACTTTCTGGAGCGGGTACAGGATTCTTAGGACCCGATGACGTCGAGTTCAATGCCGGTGCTGCTGCCGGTGCCGGTGCCGGTGCCGGTGCCGGTGCAGGTGTTGGACTTTGGTTACCTGGTGCAGTTGAGCTCGAAGTCTTTGGTATTCCCTCCTCGCATACCCTACGAAAGAGTTAGACGAACACAGAAGATCACCGGGTATATATACATACGTGTCAGTGAAAGTAATAGTAACAGTGACTATGTCTGTTTCAGTTCTAGTCCCGAGAGCTCTAGCCATCAGCTCATGAGTTGGGAGAGGAGGAGCTGCCGTTATTAATATGGAAGCCGCAGGGGAAGACATGCATGCTGCACAATCACAAGACTCGCCATGAGAATCGTGGTGAGCATATGTTGCTGCCTTCTTCAACAATTCGAAAGCAGCATATGAACGAAGATCAGTGGGGGTGGCAGCAGAGGCTGCTGATGCCTTAGCGAGACTTGGGCTGGACTTCGCCATGGCAATAGCAAGTAACCCAGAAGCATCACGAGCAGTGTTGCTAACGTCAGTAGGATGGATAACTAGACGATTGATATTGGCCAAGATAACGGACACCATGTCAGATCTTCCTTGAAGAGCAAATGAGACAGTGTTTGTTCCTTCAGCTAGAATGGCAGAAACCGTGGTAGATCCTTCTTCTATAGCCTGCTTTTGGGAATGACTGTGGTGGGCAATGAGGGGCGGTGGAATATTCGAAGAATCATGTGAGCAATCATTCGATGTCTCGATGTCACTTCTCCCAGTAGATGGCGTTAAAATTATTGTTCTATGAAGCAATGTTAGCTAGCAAAGGAATGAGTGTTTGGCACCTACTGCCAATTCAGTCCGAAAATAATATCTCTTTTCCCCAAGCTGGTACCATCTTTACGGGTAAATGCTTTAAATCCTTCTCCGATGAAGACAAGTGTAAGGACCGAAAAGGCAATAAGTGTAGCAACAACCATCGCAGGTCTCCCAAATCGACGTGAAGGCATGATTTCAATGGGAAAACAAATTTGGAATAGAGTGAAAATGCTTGAAGCAAGTAAAATGAGTTTATGGCTGTATCAAAGACCAAAATTGCACCAATGTATGTGCAGAAGTGAAGGGTGCAGAGACGGAGACCAAAATTTACCAAAATTGCATCGAGCGAAAGAGTTGTATTGAAGAAGTTTGAAGAGAGAAGAAAGAAGAGAGAAGAGAGAGGAGGAGAGAAAAGGAATGAAATAGGTTTCTTTGGTCGCTGGTTCAGAATAGACGGCTCCTTCCTCAGTTTCCGGGTAGTGCTGCCTCAATTCCATATTGACCAAGAAGCTCTTTCCCTATCAGTGTTTACACCATGTAAACCCACCTGATATCCCCATTACTGCCTGTTACCCCTACCTTCCCAATCAATGATTCTTCGGCTTGTTTGCGCCTGACCTCCTTGCTTCATATTATAGGGCAATCAATCACAGCAGCATTTTCAATCAAATGAAGGCAATCAGTTCATTGAGACGTAGCTATAGACCCTAGCTTTTAACCCCATATAAACCCATATGCATAAACAAACTAAAATTTCCTTTTCGCGAGCCCACTACACACCTAGTAACGCTTGCCAGCACGGAGAGAATCACCGAATTCCTCCAAAGGACTTCTGATGAGCTTGGTCTCCTTCCATAAGTTAGGAGTCAAGTATCCGTATGTGTTGGCGGCAGCGACGAAAGTAGCCTTCAAGGTGTTCTCGAGGGTCTTGGTGGAACCGGAAGAGGAAGTGTATGCATCTTCGACACCTGCGAGTTGGAGGAGACGCTTAACAGCTGGGGATGCAACGAGACCGGTACCACGGGGAGCTGGGATAAGCTGGAAAGGAGAAAAAATATCAGCATATTATCAATTGCCATGTTTTCGTTCACTACTTACTCTGACAGAGACGGAACCACACTTTCCACTCTCCTTGGTTGGGAGGGAGTGAGGAGTACCCAAGTTGGTACCCCAGTATCCTCTTCTAATTGGGACAACGGACAACTTGGCGATGATGATAGCGGCACGGATAGCAGTTGCGACTTCCTTGGAGGTCTTGATACCGAGACCGACGTGTCCCTCGGAGTCACCAATGACGACAATAGCCTTGAATCTGGTACGTTGACCGGCACGGGTTTGTTTTTGGACAGGCTTGATCTGTAGACGAAATTCGTATCAGTACCCATATCTGCCAAATTTCCATGATCGCATAGAAGCAATTTTCGCATACCTTCATGACCTCATCCTTCAACTTTGGCAAGAAGAAGTCAACAATTTGGTACTCCTTGATAGGCAAAGAGTGAAGGTAGATCTCCTCCATGGAGTTGATCTTTCCATCCTTTACGAGACGGCCAAGCTTGGTAACTGGTTGCCATTCCTTTGCCTCGTCCTTGTTTCCTCCACGACCACGTCCGCGTCCACGTCCACGTCCACGGCCTCTATCTCCTCCACGGCCTCTATCGCCGAATCCTCCACGAGCGCCGCCTCTTGGTGCATCAGCCATATTGATGTGTGGTTGAATATGGAATTGATCGTTGGGTGTTGGTTGGCGAGTCGGTGGGCGATGAACGATTCTCAAGAAGTTCGAATTATCGATAATAACGAGAATAATTTGCGAGTGTGGGATTCTTTCGCTTAGAAAATTATGTAAAGCGCCCAAGATAGATTAGCGCCATGGTACAGGTCAGGGAGGGAGGCTGTTGGTGCCTGATTGAAATCCCATGTAAAATAAGGCAAACATGGAGGGGTCGGTAGTTGGTAGGAGCACGTGCAAAGCTAAAGTTCACGCATTTTCCCTTTCCGCATTATTTGCTTGAAGCTTTCAGCTGTGGGCCAGGAAAAAAGGATTCAGCATCCTCAGCATCCTCAGCATCCTCAGCATCCTCAGCATCTGGATTACTGTGTCAATGCTTCGAGATATGCAGTTACTTGCAGTCACTTGCAGTTGTTTCCACTATGCATGCTCAGCCCTCAACAGAAAGTCGCCAACATCAAGAATCAACCTCCTTGGAGATCTGATAATGAATGTCGTTGCTCAAGACGAGTATAAGGCTACATGATAATATACACAGGCGAATTTGAGTATTGCTACCTCCTAACTCCTACCTCAGACAGCATAACCTGATGAAAAACTCCATCCTACCATACTGATATCCAATTTCATAGCTTGTGTTAGATATTATTGCTTCAAAAAGAGATCACCATCACCAAGTCCAACCTATTCGTTGTCCTCCTTGCAGTAGTATTTCCGAAGAAGCCCTGTTATACGGTTCCATTTTTCTTCCCATATATGATAGTCCGTTGGTTGAAGACTGGCCATGGTCTTGAAAGTATGTCTGATGAAATCCATCACTCGTTTCTCATTTTACCTTTCCGTACGCCGTTTCAGAATCGTTCAGGTCCTCGCTATGCCTTCCTTCCAAAAGACTCCTAGGATCCAATCATTACTTACCAAGAAAATGTCGTTTCTCTGTACCGTAGACTTCCATTCCCGCCCTGTTTCAATGTCAACTGCACCGCTAACCACCTTTCTTCGGAATTCAGATGTAAGTATGATATCACCCATCTGGATGATTCGGGGATTGGTTGGTCATCCTCTTGAATACCTTCTCCTTCAATACTCGAAAGCCATGCACAAATTCTTGCTACGCTGATAGTGTCAAAGCAAAGTCCTTCTCTTCTTGCCTTGGACCAAAGCAGTGCTATTGCCTGACGTCGAATTCGTCGATCCCGGCATTTTACTGCTGTGATCACGAGAGGGAGGATTGTTCCCATGTCAAGAGTGAAACGAGATGCATTGCTAGGATCGTCCGGACTGGAGAGCAAGATCTGAGCTTTACATATAATCTCTGCAAAGAGGTGGGTGAAGTCGTCATATAGCATCTCCGTATGCGGAACACTTGATGCAACAAGTATTGTTGCGATGTTGTAATAGATACTCAACATATGTGTTGCATCGGCAGAAATACTTCCAGTGTGTGCTTCTTCAGCATGGACGGATTGAAAGGCTTTTCGCCATCGAAGTAACTGTGTAGTGTAGTGATTATGAAGCCGGTTCCAGTATGGACTGAGTAATTCTTCTGGTTCGGTTTGCGACTTCATGACGGATTTTCGATAGAACTGACCAATGGCAGCCATCAGGAAGTCCCATACTTCTCGAGCTTCTTGAACACTTTCAAACTCGTCTGGGATTTCAATATCATCTTGAAGAAGGTTTGGAACGGGATATGGCGGCGGGACAAAAAGACCTTGGACATCAAGGCGGGCAAACAGTCTTCCTAAGTCATCTACCAGACTATCTTGGATTTCGGATAATGAGTCATGCGACAATTGAGAGCTTCCACCTCTTCGAGCGATTCTCCAATCAGCCAACAATCGGGAACCGCCTCTCAGATGTGTAAGAGCACCTTCGTAACTTCCTTGAAGAGATTCAAACGTCATGAATAGTACGCATGCTGTAAGAGATGTCCTCAAGTGCCTTCTGCCATCTGAAAGTATTATTCTCAGTGAAGCAATAGCCCTGCTGTATTCTCGCAGTGCGAAACGATGGTGTTCATCTAAATGATGATGATCGATTTGAGGGAAACCAGAAAGTGATAGTCGAGTCGGGGAAGACGTGATCTCTAAGGATTTTGCAAGGGCTCCTAAAGCTATAGTGGCATATCTGATGGGAGGGTCATGGTGACAAAGCTGAGGAACCTTTTCTATCCAAAAAGTGGGATCGAAAGAACCGCAAATTTCAGCGGCTGTCTTGTCACAAAACCTTTGAAAATATCGACGTTCGACTTGATCACCAAGTATAGCAACCGAGGGGGCATATGACATCACAGACATCGGGCGTGGATGGATAGGTATTGGAGAATTCTGAGGATTTTGTTTGGAAGCATCTTCCGCGTGCTCTGGTGCGTATCCACCACATTCTCGACCGAGGTTCTGACACCTGATACACTCTGGTTTGGTTTCATCGCACTTAACACGCCGTTGTCTATATTTTATTAGTCAGTTACGGATCTGTTGATTATCCGATAGAATTCCCTGGTGGAAAAATCTCAATGGAACGGATCCACAACTCCAAATCGACTTACTTGCATGTTGAACAGCCTGTCTTTGATCGCGGACCGCTTTTTCTGAGTCCTTGATTTCTCGATCTTTGTTCTGGAGACCCTTGATCGGGGGCAGAAAAGTTGTTGAGGAATTTATAGACGTTTGGATAAGGAAGCTTCAATGACATCTTTCTTGTCGTGAAGCCGATCCAATTGCCGCACCAATTTGCCGACTACCGGAAAAATAATCGTCGGGGTCTCGTCTGGTTTTGTGTGGGTGGTATTGGAGTTTTCCCTTCCACTCTTAGTGTTTGTCGGCTTCAGGATTATAGAGATTTGTTTATTGGAAACTCAGGAATGAGCTAGAAATCCTCGCAGTCGATGTCAGGAGTCGGTCCGTTATTATTCACAATGAACACAGAGAAATCCTCGTTCGGAGCTGGTGACTCGGCCAACAACAGTCACAATTTTATTGCTTTCATGGGCAGTTTATATTAACGGGATATTGTGCAGGCTTCATGTCAGGGTAAATTCAGTAAATAGCACGAGAGGATTACCAACACCAGATTCGATAGATTGCACGGCCTGTATCTGCAGGCTCCGAGTCACACCTGGAAATAGTTTTTGTATATCTTAGTGGGCAACCCCCTCGCTTCTCCCCAGTGCATCTTGCAGTTTTGTCTCCCATACTGAAGAAAACGGTGAACTGACTATCGAAACAGGACATGATATAGCAAGGATTCACGCCACTAAATGACCATTGACAGGTGGTTTGGTACGGAAAGGCCAAGGCTCATATCCAGGACATGGAAAGGATCCAACACGTGAGAACATGCCTCTCTCAAGATCCCAAGGCTTGGCTCACTATATATCATATGTGTTTTCATGCGAATCGGCGAATAAGGAAGGTGTGTGTGTCGGAGAATAAATGTTTGATTGGCTACAAGATCACGCCGCCGCTCTCATACAGCGACTAGCGCTGATTAAGTCACTTTCTCACGGAGAACCTAACCGAAGAGCCGGAACATCAAAAATCCCCGAATCGTATGTTGGATGCAAAAAGCGTGATATATTTCAAAACAGGAATTCTCGCAAACATGCTTGTTCAGAATATCATGTGGCTTGTGCCAAAACAAGGTTTCTCTCAATTCTTACTATTGGACCCATTTGGAACTACTAGAATTCCCCATAGGAAGCTGGGGGCGTTCATCTACTCCATGGGGACGCCACATTCTAGTAGAATGTACTTCCTCCTATCTTTGGGTCTTAATATGCACTTCGTGTGATTCTCCAAAGGCGAGACCAGAATTTCCATCTGTTCCTGCGTTCAATCAAGGCCAGCAAACATGGACTTCATCGCCAAATTCAGCCTTACCCGTCATCAAATTATTCCTTTATTGCACTTGTCGTTGTCACGTGAGATACATTATATATCAAAGCAACGAGCTTGACTTTAGAATGCGGACGACAAATACGACGTGTGTCAAGTCCAATAGGAAAGCCTCCATCGAAGGTGAATGCTCGGTCAATCATGCAGAGTTTCAATCCTATGCAGAAGATCTACAGGCGCCTCTTTATACTTACCAAGAGATGTTTATTGGCCATACTTTCATAGACTGCCCAACTGTTCTTCGTTGGCTACACAATCTCACTTAAGATAAAAGTAAATCTTACCCCAAGGTGCTTGACTACAGCTGAGTGTGCGACACTACACAGCCTCATATGGCCGAATGAACGGTGAATCGATCAAGCAAAACTATGCAGCCAGGAACTTCTAGAAGTAAAAACTCCTCATCTATGCATATCCTCAGCTCAAAGAGTATTCCAAAAAATGCCATGCATGATGCACAGGGAAATCCCAAATTCTCACATCGATATCATTGAATCACTGCAATACAGAAGCCATGGTTGCGGTCAAGAGTGAACCACACCGTCGGGAGACTTCATTCTCAGTGCTTCACAGTAACACCGCTTCTTGATATCGAGGCACAAACGTCTATATGCAGTACCCATTTCTCAAGACGTGCAGATACTCTGCAGCGACAAATGGAATCCTCCGTTATCATTCCAAAGGTTGATAGACACGGCCTTAACACTATTCAAGTCATCGCATCGCTGCATATACCTGTACTACTTAGCATGTTTCACAAGGTCCATCGGGCCTTTTATATGACGAGTGGCAGTAGTTGACCCATTACTGCATTACAATAATCAGAATCTGTTTGTCTATATGGAACAAAGCCTCCACGATTACTTCACAAACGGCATTCACCTCGTGTCTGTCGAGAAACCTCATAGGAAAAATATAGCCCAATCGGACTTCTAAATATACATGCATGCGTATATTTAGAAGTATCAAGGCTGTCAAGAGAAACCGGCCGACGAATTCTACACCAATCAATATTTGTTCCTTGACTAAGTATGACATCAAACCAGAAAGACTCTCAAAAACTACACCTTCAGCTATTGCTGCCAAATTGATCATCATTCATTCCCAACCCTGCCTTCCATGGCGATGAAGACTCTTCACACATAGTAAGCCTCTCAAATGATCCTCATCTTCTTTTCCCTCGTTTTCCCCCTCTTTGTGTAACCATCCCATCATCATCTTGGATTCTTCTCTTCCCCCGTCTTCTAACCGGTGCATACGACGCACACTGCTCGGCAGTCATATTCCTCTTGCTGCACTCATTACAAGGTGGAATTCCCAAACAATCAAACCTTTTCTTCTTTCGTTCGCATGGTGGGCATTTTGGTTTGTTCGCTTGTGTTGGGTCAGCTGTTGATGGGCGCCAGACTCGTTCGGGGAGTGGAGTTCGAGGCTTGCAGGTATTTGGGTCGCTGAGAGATTGCGGTGATGACTTTGGAGTTGAAGCCTCCAAGGCAATCTCAAGTGCGTTCTCTGCCAATTGGCGAAGTTGCCATTTCCCGAGAGATCGAGGGGTCTCGTCGTCAGAAGATTCGTTGTCTGCGTCGGATCCGCTATGATCTTGGGGTTTCTGGTCGGGTTGATTGGATTGATCGGGTGAGATGTCTGATGGTTCGGGAATTTCGATCTCGATGGGCTCAGGTGAGGATTCTGATTGTTCAGGAATGTCAATTTCTATGGGTTCGGGTGAGGAGCTTGAAAGTCGAGGAACATCAATCTTAATGGGGTCAAGTGATTCCTTCGAGACCTGGTTAGATTCAAGCTCAAGGGACTCATTCTCGGAGCCTTGGGGCTCGGAAAGTTTTCGTTCGGAGTATTCTGGATCTTGGGTATCCGTTCTGGGAAGCTGCAAGGCAAGATCAAAAGAAATGGGAATCCCCTTCTCCTGGGTTTCATTTAGGGCAGTATTGCTATCTTGCGTGTGCCGATTAACTTCAATGTCGTGAATTTCATTGGATGGAGAGTTCTTGTCTGATCGCGAGTCAAGGTCAGATGAATCTTCCTCCGGAGTTAATCTTCCTGAAATGTCAGGAATATTCTCCTCGCAGGTCTCAGCCATTGAAGACATCTCTTCTGATTTTTCTTCGATAAGCTGCTCATTGTCAGAGCTTGGGAGTTGTAAATTGGATGTTTCGTTTTCGTCCTCCATATTTGTGTCACAGAAGAAGTGTCAGTGACGAATAAGAAGGATCAAAAGGAGAATTACGCGCGTATTTAAGTATTGCACAGCGTCAACACCGGTGTATCAATGAAATGAATATGCGGTAGAACCATGCAACCGCGCCGAAAGGAACCACAAGGTGCCCTTTCATCACCGGAGACGTTGCCCGCGACACATCTCATTTTATTTTCGCAAGCTATATTTTTTCCTTGAAGGTTCTTGCGATTTCATTCTGTTGGCCCACAACGGCGTTATGGGCGGGTGGACGCCTGATGGCGGTTGATTGTAATAAGCGATTCTTTATTGTGAAAATACAAACGATATTCCTTCCGTGCAAAGAAGCTTTCATGTGTTTGGTTTGTGGACGCTAAGCAAACATGTTGTTAGATCTCTAAGCCAGGATTGTGAACATGAAGGCAACGATAACGGAAAATGTCCCGTGACTTTGTGTCAAAGATATTGGTCCTTCGATTATATGCAGCGTCTTTCCTGCTCAGAGTCTACGATAGTAAGATTTGGAGATGCATGAATCGCTACAAGGCGCCACTTTTTTCTCAGTTCGCCATGAAAGCCTCGCGGATGTTGTTAAAACCTACATTCAAACCGGACAATGAAGCATTGGAAATGCTTTGAAGATGCTTTGAAATACTACCCACTACTTCCAAACTGTACCTATGGCTCTACTCAATCGCTCCAGTGTGTAGACCAGTAAGCCAATCTTTATTCGTGTACAAAAGCAATACCAAGTGAACTCCCGCAACTTCCAAGGTCCCCCATGCGATGTCATTATCATCCAAGAAGCTTTCCTCATTGTAGGTTATGTACCGGTAGATTGCGAGTATTACCTTGAAATATCTGATTCATAGCTTGTTTACTGTCGCTGCCACCCGCGTACCGATTGGTATTTTGGCTTCATTGATCGTTAGTCCTTTCATCACTTCATTTCATTGCCATTGCCGTCACAACCGGCTCCAATGAGGGTCCTTCGTCAACAGAGTATCAAACCCCATGTAACTATCATGCAACTCAATCCAATGCCAGACCTATGAAAGAAACTTGGTACAGGTCATTCTCCTCTTAGCCCTGCCTTTGTCTGCAGAGCGCTCCTAATCTGCTTGATTCCACACCACCTTTCCTAGTATCTACCATTTGGGTACTTTTTATGTCACAGGAATGGCCCATTTTGCTAACATTGGGGGTAAAATTGCAGGATACCGCTGTGAGAGTGGATAACCGTGTCCTATTCTGGGCTCTGAAATATTCTACGGTGAAGGTTCATCACCCTTCGGGGTACCGGTATCGGAACATTTGGTATGTAGCCTGGGATGATGGTATGGCAGAAGATCACGACTGTTCGAAGAGATAAAGAGTGAGGAAGGGAGTATGGCATGGCTTCGACTATTCCTCAACCCCTTTTTGTGAAAGAAGAATGGGCTTGCTGGTTCAGTGATATTGGTAGTGGTGTCTCATATTGTTGTCGCTGTTACTGTCTATTATACAATCCCACGCTTAATCTCACTTCAACATCAACTATCATTCTGCAAGCTTTTGCTCGGGATCTTTCTTCCGGTTGGCCCCTTATCTCAAGTAGAGTGCTGTAGTCATACATCACATCGCTAGATCTGGTGTAAAATCATCTTGTGTTGTATCTGTACGAGTATACCTATACTCATGTGATATCTCATTAGGTTTTGAGATGAAATGGAATTCGTCTGTAGTCATAGTAGGGGTATCAAGCTGTGTTTAAGGAAGTGAGCCCGATGAAGAAAGAGGCTCTCTGACGACCTAGTCGCCTGACATGGCGATTTTCTTACTGGAGAGTTACAAGCAGCAACTTTCGATCTACCTAAAGTCTAGAACTGTATAGTGGGCAGCGCTCAAAATGTCGAATCAGAACATTGGAAGCAAGCATTGATGGTTTGATAACAAATGCAATGAATGCGTAAATTGTGTTCAAGCGAGAGTGCAACTACTCTCACGGACGTAGGTTGTCTCCTTACTTAGAACTGTCAGGAAGCTGCAAGTGTTCACTGCTGGGAGAGTATTATCAGATCTTTCTACCTGCACCAAAGAGGCTAGAAACATGATCCAAGTGGGTCTATAATACTTCTTCGTGAGGTCAAAGTCGAGGGACGGATGTTGCATACTTCTTCATCTTTCTTTGAGTAGGGTATGAATACTTGAATGCTCACTTATTTGTTCTACTGTTGGTTAATGATGAAAATTTGGATCCGCATCGTATAACCGCTTCTTGAGCATAAGTAGATTGATTCTCGACCTAATTTTTCACATGAAAATGGATTTGGAAACCGTTCCTTCAGAGAGATGCGAAAACGCAGAGAACCTTGGTTCTTTAGCTAAGTGATCTAGAATACGCCAGGGAGCTTTGAGAATCATCTATATCGGCGACAAAAAAATCTCCTCTTGCGATCTTAAGACTGGAGATAATGACCGATTCAAAGACCTTTTTTTTGGTCCGATTACTCTCATTCTATCTCCTCTTTTATCTGCTGTCGTTTTTCTGGCCCCAGATAAATGACAGCGAAAGTTTTTATAGCAATTTACGAATTAGTAAGGTTTCAAAGCCCCCCAATTCTTGTAGATTTTTGCGAAAAGAATATTCCATCAACGCACACTTTGTAAGATAAGCTGGCGCCATATTATGGCTCAAAGTCTCTCTAGGTGTCTCAGATACTTACTCAATTTCACACATCTGGATGCTTGTTAAACAGCCGCAGAGGCATCGCCAGCTGGTACATCTTGGCTAGAAATACGCGATATCAACTTGCTGGACAAGATTCACTTGGCCGCTGTATACTAGGATTGAAGGGATATGATACTGAGAGGGTGAATACTCAAGATCCCGCTCATTACTATTGACTTGTTCTGGGTGATCTGCTGATAAGCTTACGGTCTCGAGATACGAACTTTGCAGGTCCAGCCTACGTTCACAGGAAGTAGACTCCTACCTAGCATAAATGAGTAGATTTGGATGTCCTATCTGTTGGCACACATCTTCCAAGGCCCCGAGTCACACGTTCATTTTGGTTGCATGGCCACTTATCAAGAACGATGAAGAGCAATCTTTGTGTCTTCGCTAAGCTCAGAGGTACCAGGAAGTCTGAAGTCAGATTCCGCCACCTCATTGTCGATGTCATCGTGAGTATTGAAGCTCATCTTCATTTATACGACAATGAAAGACGATTAGAGTGCGTTTGTCTAGACCTATTTTCGTAACATCAACAACGCGATTATCCTTTTCTGCAAAACTAGGAGTTGCATACTGGTATATTCGGTGATATACTCGTAATTCATGAACACTCTCTATACGCTAGCTGATACAGATCAAGAGATAATATGACATTTTCCGAGATATCCCACACATTCCTATTCGGTCTAGTTCCCTAAGCTTTGTGTGATCGAGGGTAAAATTGAATAACCTGGGGCTCACAAATAGATAGCCAAGAGATAGAATATGAAGGTAGTAATGCGATATACTCCGCACTGCACTATCTAAAACCCACCATGTTCCTACAACTTACAACCTACAACTTACAACCCACAACTTCCAACCCACAACTTCCACTACTAAAATTACAATAACAAGCAATATAAGTATGAAATAACCCATTTCTACACTAAATAATGGATTATTGATTAACACAATCTAGAAAGTTGTATTTCAATCCATTGAATATGTCACGAACCAATTTGGGCAGAGCAGCGAAAGGCAAAACAGTACTAAAAGAACACTATCGAAAACCCAGGGAACCTCGCCGTGTTGTTGGTGCTGTTTCTAAAGCTGGTGGAATCAAGAAACCTAGGCGATGGAAGCCTGGCAGAGATTTCAACTTATATATGAATGACAACGGAAACAGCTTTGGGATGATACATCCTCATGATCTAACGTCTATCTGATATCATCTGGCTTTACGCTTTAGTTCCATTGGCAGAAGTGCCAACTTAAATTACCATGATAATATGATGGTGTTTCTTATATACATCTGTTGTAATATACACAAAGATCCATAGATCTATTGAAATGGTATGAGCTCGAGATTTCATACATATGGACTGTCGGAGTCAGACCTTCTAACGAGATTGTCTGCCCTTTTACGTTCTCATCTCGCTCTATCATTTCGTGTCATCCAAAGTATTGTGAATGTTATCTTCTCGCTATAACGATGAATTGGCGCTGTCAAACAAATATCATCCGTCGTTTTCGATAGCCTCTTGCCCTTTAGAACATAGGTACTCTCAGCTCATATGGGTAACAAAATTTCGAAACGATTTATACACAACGCTCCAAGGATTTACCAGCGCAAGCTCTAATATAGTACAGCTTGTCTCGCCCGCTCCACTAGCCCGACTCTTTGGTGACTTTTCATCTCTTGTTTACCCTCTTCTACCTCATTCGCACTTTTCCTAGGTGCCATGTTCCAATACATTTCTCTACTTTCTTTGCAAAGGACGAACTTTACTCAAGGGAGAGAGGTTATAAAGCCGGACTAAGATACTCGGTGATTAGTGAATGTATTTCTATTCCCTGCCTTGAATTTTCAACATGGTGAATACCAAAAATCCCATCCGCTTCGAGAGAATTCAATGCTAAATCTCTTTACTCTCGAAAGTTCCAAACGTCCGTTAAGATCGGTAGAGGTTTTGTTCTCCGATATGCAGTACAAATTGCAGTTGATGCCACGATGACTAGATGGTTTCGGGAATTAACAGTTCAATAACTGGTATATCTTATTGTGATGAAGAAACATGAGGGATATTTGTTAGGGGTATAAGAGCTATTTCTCATCTCAAGCCGGTCTTTACTGTCGTTCTATTCCGTATTATCTGTCCTCAAATTTGTCTCGTGTGACTGCGGTTCGTCCCTTCTTCTCTGCTTCAAACTCTCAACTATCTGATCCCCAAGAAGTGAAGAAAATGTGAAACCTCAGATGGGAAAATTACCAGCCCAATGTTACTTTTCTTGTTCATTTTGTTCTTATTGTTGTATATATGTATGTACAATATTAACGCCTAGCCAACCCCTTTCTCACCTCTTTCCAATCCTTGCTGTTCTACAGCCCTCCCCTCACCGTTAAGAGAAGAATATCTGCAAAAATCATATCGCTATCACCAGTCGCAAGCGGTCCTATTTGTGCTCCCAGGAGTATTGGATTATGGAAAAGAAAGAAGTCCATTCTTCAAGCCCAGTTCTTACTATAGATTGATGCCTATATTTGTTATTACTGGATAAGTTTATCAAATTAGGATCCCTCAATTTACTCGAGTAGAAAGAAAAACGTTTATATATATATATCTTGCTATGCAAGTTTTGTAAACAAATATGATTCAAGATTCTGTGCCCGCAGGCACTGCAGCAGGGTGAATTATTAGTTATAGAAACTTGTAAGCTCTTTATTTCCCTGATAGAGAAATAATTATACAACAAGCGACTTCATCTTGGGGAAAGAATGCCTCTCAAATATTATATTTACTTTGCAGGACCTCATTATGATATAATTCAGCCTCATGTAGGCTTGATTTGGAGAACATCACTTGCCAAAAGACTGTTAACAGATCTCATATCGGATCGTCCAATATTTTTGTTTCATGAGATAATGATTGAGAATTTTCACAAGTAGCCATCATCTAATTTGTGAACTACTGCAGTATGTAGAGATATTACAGAGGTAGAAAAAGAGGGCTTCTTGAAGTACTTCCACCCCTACCTCGTAGCCCTGCTCTCAGCAATTTGTATCTTTCAGGGCAATTATCAAAATTCAATATGAGCCAGTACAAGACCGTAATGAAAGTAGAATTTAAAACATGATGATGAGGTACAAGACCGACTGGGTAAGTCTTGGATGAGAAGTTCCAGGAGAGTATGTAAAATCTACCACTTCCAGGTATATTTCGGCGCCAATTTCTCATCTCTTGATCATCCATCGAAAGAATTTGGCAAGATATAATGATGGGTTTTCCTTATTGCTGTTGATGGAAATGTAATCATATTGCTACCATATTCTCTGTTATATCGTACTAAGTTGTCATATTTCCGTTGACTATAACATTCGTCTCAGCTTTGCGCCACTCTCGAAAGCATAGTCTTTCAGGTATCGCAGAGAAGTTACAAGAAATCATGCTGAAAGAGTTTGGGTTCAAATTCTTAATCTACAACCAAACACATGTTGTGATTACTGTTGTTGTTCAGAGGTAGCTGGAGCAACTTGTGAGGCAGAACCTCTTATATCTTATAAGCCTTTGCCATGACTTTTAGCGACCCTGCGTATGAGTGAGATGCGCGGAAGCTCGATCCCTTTGGCTAGGAACTTAATGTGGTGGCCAATGGTAAGCTTAAATTTACTTTCTGGAAGGAATTCAACAACCAGCCAGTATTCACGGTATATATATTGAGAGTTCACAGGATCAAAAAGTGAATATATTGACATGTTTACCTGTAGCTCGAAGATAAATAGACTTCTAACTTATGTGTCGGCGTAATCATGCCGCGTTCAATGAAATTGTGATAGAAGAAAGAGTCTCAAATTCTGTTTACAACAGAGGTCAAAGATGGACCAACGATTAGCTACTCCATGCCTACGAGAATTTCACACTGAGGATTTCAGTACGATAAGTTTGCCGTGTTAGATATCGCTGCCAGTAACTGGATTCCTTGCATCTATCGCCACTGATGCCACTGGGGGATCTAGGTTTATCGGACGGTCTAATCATACAGGTCAAGCGAGAGTCCCTCATTTTTGCCATCGGCAGCAAATCCGTGTCAATCACTTGTCTGGATTATGTTCAATTTTCTTCTCTAGTTATCCAACTACCTCCAAATGAAACAAGTATATGCACTGCTCGCGCTAATTCATGGGAGAGGACGAAACAACGCAATCCTATACACTTGATTCGGGCAAAAGAAGGGAATGGTTGCCTCTTCGACATCATTAGTCGACATTGATGGAGTGATTGCGTATTTCGCCCCAAAAGACACCATAACGTCCATATGAATAGATGGACGGAAATACGTTTCGTTGGGAATCAAAACACTTGTATGCTACTAAGCCATATAGGAAGGAGGTGGGCGATGGGCGATGATTTCCATGACTATCTATCTGAGCCTGAAACCCAAAATCCAAAATTGCAACTGTGATTGCGGAAAGGAGAGAAGGGTACTTGTTGTACAAACTAAAAAAACTGACATTCAGACTTTAACCATCAATTTGGACGATAAACTTTGAAGAGGTCACTTGCGTCAACTACTGGACGGGAAAACAATCAATGAGCCCCCTGGCCAAATCTCTAACCGACACCAACAACTTGAAAATCATTGTATTCGCCATCGGCGACTTATTTTTTCCATTGAGGTCCTGCTGCATATTAAGCTTGCCCTAACCTAACAGATGCATATGCAGGGCAAAAAAAGTAAGAACTTCTATTATGCACCTACTCTCATCGCAAAGATTGAGGGGCGAATTCTATTTACGACACGCTCGCTTTGCTTGAGCGATTCAAGGCTTGTATTTGTATCGGATTTGCATCTTTTAAGGTTAGAAACCCCAGAGTGATATGTACACTGTACAATTACCGTAGCAAGTTTTCACTCTACCTTCCCTTACGGTGAAAATTGGATGTAATGTAAACCCCATAGGGGGTGATTCCGAAGTTAACCTTAACGTTCATTTAGCACTTGAAGGGGGAGGGGAGAAAGGATGTACTCGGTGATCAAAGGACATCAAGGTTTCAAGTTCTTCGCATGTATTGGAAGAATTGAGAGATCATGATATCCACACATGCAATGTTGCATTTTTCCCTTACTCCGCAACTTATTGCGCAGCTCTGTTGGACCTTTGAAAGTGTTGTTCGCCACGCGGTGCCAGCTCAGAAAAAAAAGAATCAAGCAAAGATAAGCAAGCACCAGACTTGGCAATATCGCAAACCATGGGGCCATTTGAACTTTAGTCAACCATTAGACTTTTTCATCCCCGTGTGTTGATGTGTGATTTGACCCAGTCGGTGGTTTTAAAGGGTAAATAATATTGGGGTAAAAAATACGAAAAATTGAATAATTGAAATTTTTGAAAATAAATCCCAATTCGCATCAAATTATCATCAAAATATTCCCCGAATCCCCCTCGTAAAATTAATTTACCCAGAATCGAAATAATAACCTTATTAATATCAAATCTCGATTCCTATTAAACTGTATCATTCAGAAATAAACTAAACAAACCTTGTTTATGTATTAATAAATCTTTTATTGTAATATTTTATATAATTATTATTGAAACAATATTAACATTTTTAAAAACAATCAATAATTTTATAAAAAACCAATATATTTTGTTGAAAATAATCTATAATTATATTGGAAAACTTTTTAACATTTAAATCATTTTCTTCAAAGGAAACTATAATATATCGTTATAAGCTCAAATAATAAATTAATTCGAAAAAATAAAACAAAAGCGTTAAAAAACCTCGAAACAGAAATTATAAATAGAAATTGCTTCGCCGAAGAACGCTTTGATAATTATGCGATATAGTAGTAGTAGTAATTCATAATCGATTTGATCTATCTATAGCTATAGCTATACTAACCATGCGATTTGCTTATGATATATATAATAATAGATGTTTTATAAGGAAAAAATAGAAAAAGCTTCTACAAAACAACCTCCCATCCCCCGGAAGATCTCCGAGATGCTTATAACTACTATTCGTTCTTTTAAACATAAAGGTTTATATATAAATATAATATAAAGCAATAATAATACTTTAATAAAAGTAATACTTTAATAAAGTACTAAAAGAAAAAATATATAGCCTCTATTGTAATAAGGTTAATATATTCAAATATAGATAAATAAAAAAAGTAAAAAAAGTATTAAAAGTATAGAAATAACATTAAAGATAATCATATTCTGTAATATACCTTTTAGAGCGATAACAATATTATTGATTTGCAATTATATAACAAAAGAAATACATAAACAATAAAGTTATATTGTATAAATTACCAATATAAATATTTATTGTTGTATATATACGTTACTAATAGCAATGCGTATAATCTCGATTAATAATAGTTTAATAGTATTAATAACGAAAAAAGCAAAAAAATCGTTATTTAACTATCAAATTAAATCGTTTTTTAATAATAATTATTATTTAAATAATAAACGAAATCGTTTATAAAGCATAATATATTATAGATTTAAAATATTAGATATTTGTATTTTAAACTTAAAACTATATAATCTCTTTAATATAACCAAATATAGTTTTTCTATACAATTTAATAGTTTATTCTTAGTATTTATTCTACTTTAATTATATAAATAATCTTTACAATATACGCTTTTTTTCTATTCGTTGATTAATCTTTTCTTCAAAAAGTTTTAAACTATATAGATATCCTTTTAATAAGATTTTTTTACTTTTTCATTCGATTTTGAAAGGGAAGAAAATATTGAAAAGTGGGATAAGTTTATTGTTTATTTTAATCGATTACTTGATTATGGAATTACTTTCTTTCACTTTTAATATACAAATAAAGAAAGAGAAAAAAAAGAAAGAAAAGAGAAAAAAAGAAAAAAAAGAAAATAAAAGCTTTTTGCTTTTTAGAGTTACGTTGATTCGAGAGGAGCCATCAATTGAAGAAAAGAGTAATATATATACTTGCTATTATCTTTAATATAACCTTTAACCAGCATTTTCTAAAATCCTTTTTTTTAACGTTTTCGTTAAAGTATTATTACCAATAGCTTCTTTTTTATTAGTAACTACAATTTATCCTGCAAAACGCAATACGCAAAAGCGTAAAATAAATATTTCTAATCTTGTTAATTGCTTGATATAATACTAATGTAATTTTAGCGTCCGGTTAGATTTGGAATGGAGAAGAAGAAGGAAATGGATTTGAACGATTTTATAAATCCTTTTAGTAATAACTAGTAGGGTTGTTTATTTTCTTTTCAAAGTGTTAGTTTTGATGAAAATAAAAAATTTGTGGAAAGTGAAACGAAAAGAGTTGCGGGTTTTAATATTCGAAATGCTAGCATTTGTAATACTAAGAAAAGAAAGATGAAAGTTTCGATTAAAAAGGGAAAAGGGAAAAGGGAAAGGAAAAGAAAAAGAAATAAAAGAAAAAGCGTTTAAATGTAAAAAGCTAAGAATAAAGAGAAGAAGGAATGTTATATTTTACGTTTAATATATGAAATCGTTAATTGTTGAGCAAAGCGATGGTATATACTATTGCAATACTAATTTAGTTGATGTAAAATGCTATAGATACTATAATTACTTTTATATTAAGCTTTTTAATTATTTCTATACGATAACAATCAACTTTTTTAAAATTAAAGTTAGAAAAGTTTCGATTTATCTTCCTTATTAATAGTATTAAAGTTATTAGTAATATTCAATCAATCCTTTTTTTTCAATACCTTATACAAATTCTTCTATTTTGGATTTTTTAAATATACTTTGATTTTTTGAATTTTGATATTATTCAGCGTTATTCTATATTAAACGTTACTTTTAGAAATAAAAGCTTATTGTAAACGATAATAAACATTAAGAAAATGCTAATATTTATTAAAATCAATATATTTGCGATAAAAGCATTTGGATTTATTATTATTGGAAGATTTGTTATTAAAACGAAAAGCTTTAATAGAAAAAAAAGTATTGGATAAAAAAGGATTGAATAAGAAAAGATTAAATAAAATCAAATAACTTAAAAGTATAACAAAAGCATTTTTAACGTTTTGCATTTATAAAAGAAAATCTTGTTTAATTTGTTCAAAAGTAAAAGGCTTTTTATCAATATAAAAAAAAGTAATAATAATTCTTTGTTGTATACTTTCAATCCAATAAGAATCGAACTTTTTGATTGCAACAAAGAACTTTTTAATAACTAATAATCTTTTAATATTAAGAATATTGTAGATTATTATCTTTTAGTAAACAATCTATTACTTTTAAGCTTATTTAATGCTATTAGTTCAAACGACAATAACAAATGCAAATATATCAAAATAATCCTTTTAAACTTTTATAATGATTTGGTTGTTGATTAAGCAAAAACGTAATTTGAAGTAATCTATTATTTATCGAAATATATAGTTATCTTTTATATCTATTTAAAGATTTATAAAGTAAACAAAGTTGATTATCGTAATTATCCAAACGTAAATATCTCGGTATTTCTTCTATTTTGAATTATATTTTTTTCGATAATTACAATAATCGATTTTCCGAATTGTATACTTCTTTAAAGCATCCTTCGAAGTTAAATAGATAAAATATTCGAATCGAATTAAAGAAAAAGATTTTGATTCTAAAGTTTCTTCTATAGCAACGTTTATAATAAACCTTACAATAGCAAACTTGTATTCAATAATATCCTTTACAAATTTCGCAATATATTTACAATTCAATTAATTAATTATTATTTCAAAAGTAAAAAAAAAGGTTCTAGAACAATCAATCAATCGATAAACTTGTAATTAAATGAAAATTTAATATCAAGATTAAGAATGTTTTAAAAATTATATAAAGTACAAAAACTTTATAATCCAATATATTACTTTGGCTAATTATTGCTAGTATTAAGCTTAACAAAAACAAACGCTATAATAAAAATGATAAAGTTTGAATAAAAATTGAAGATAGAATTTGAAAGTGTTAAAGTAGTAAAAGAAGTATAAAAATCGTAAAAATATCAAATTAAAGCGATAGCAAAATATTTATTTATTTATTTATTTATTTATTATGTTTAACGTCTATGTAAGCTAACTAGGTTCTTGACCTCTCGAAGGGTACTAAAGACGGGTGATATACTAATGGATCGTAGACCTAGGAGCTCATCACTTAGGTATATATCGTACAATATTGCTAGATTAAAGTATTAAGGCCGTTTTTTCCCGGCGATCTTTTACAATTTTAGTTTTATTGAGCAACCTTTTTTCGTTGTTTAAAAAAGCGTTCTGTATTAAAAAGATTAATCTTTATTTGTTATATTTAAAGAAAATAAATATCGGACTATATAGCAATTGCATTGATAAAGAACATTAAAAGAGCAATTATTATATTAAATTACAATTTTTGTATTGTCGTATAAAATATTATATTGCGCTTTATAGATTACGCTTTAAATTAAGTTTCGAAATGAAACAATAGATGAAAAAGAGGAAAGGGATAAAGAAAAGATCGAATAAAACGTTGCGTTGAATACTATCCGGGGTACCGCTAAACTTTCGATTACAAAACGTAAAGTATTATATTATTACAATAAAACGCTCGAATTTTTTTGGGAAAGCGAAAAATTGTTATATATAATCGTACTTTTCCCAAACGATCGTTAATAAACGAATAGATTTAAATGGTTACAAATGAAACCTTTTGATAGAAATCTTGCAAAAAACAAAATGCTTAAAAGTTTTAGCTTTATTGTATAAGCAATAGATCTTTACGTTTTTATATTTGAAACGTTTATAATAAACTTTAAAATCGCTATGCTTAGATTGTAACGTTAATAATCTATATAATATTAATCTAGCAAGTTTAAACTTTGTAAGCTTTTTAAACGTATAAGCTAATTATTATTTACAATATCCTTTTGTTAATATAAGCTCGTTTTTGCTTCACCAATTGTTCGTCGCATTATAGATTAGGCTTTGTATTATCGAGCCTATCCCGTTGATCATTGATTGCGCGATAAGCTTTGGATTTATTATATTGTTTTTTGCATTTGCATTTGTTAGCTTATCTATTGCTTTGTTGCCGGTAATCCTTTGGTATTTAAAGGATCATTGTATTTTAATCATATATTGATTAATAAGTTTATAGCTTTTTAGAAACACTTATTGTAAAGTATTCGAAGCATTTGCGCGTTTGTATTATATTATCAAAGTGTTATTGATACAAAGTCATTTTTGTATATTTACAATAACTAATAACGTTAACGCTTTTTGTAATCTTTTTAAAGCGTTTATTACTTTTATATCGAAGATATACAAAAATGTATTAATCGCATTTTTGTCGGCAATAATAAAATTTTGTTCTTAATAGATTATATAACCGTAGTTTATATACTTGCTTGCATTATTGTATGATTCGGATTTATTGGAGAAAATAATAATTATATTAAAGAGTAAAGCGTTTTATTAATCAACAAAGCTTTTTGTTGTTATTTTTTTATCTATCCCCTTTATAAAATCCGTTTTATATTTGGGAGTATAATACAAAGAAAAGAGAATTGAATAAAACGCTTTTGGGAATAATCGATCCGTTATTTGTAGCTTTATATCGTGTTGTATACAATGCTTTGATGCAACTAAGCGTATAGTAAGCGAGTAATATACATTCAGTCTTTTAAATCGAAAAGCTATATTAATACAAATATATTCTAAAACTATTTTGCAAAACGGAAAGCCTGTATTGCGTAAACCAACCATTATAAACGTAATCCTTTAGATTGGTAATACGCTCTTTATTACTATATTAATCATTTTGTTCGTTTTCGTTATATATAACCTTATACGGGTACTTATTGTAATGTTTTATAAATAATCGCTATTTATATTCAATCTTGTTTATTCCGGATATTATACTTTTGCTTTGTATAATAACGAAAGTAGAATATATATAATTATAGCTTTTCGTAAAAAGATTATAAAGGGTCTGTATTATATATTGATAAAGTGTTTAATATACAACGCTACTTTCCATGCCTTTTCTACTCATTCCATAATATGCTTTTTGAATATAAGTTTATAATCGAATTATATTTCTAGCCATTTCAACGCCGGTTGCTTTGTATTGTTTAATGCGCTTATTGTAGGCTGTATGGTTAATGTAGAGAAAATAATAACTTTTGAAATGTATACGTAATGTTTACAAATAAAGTATATCATCTTCAACTTTTTTAGCGCAAAAGCGACTTTATTAATTTGTTTCTACATTTCGATTTTTTATACATTTTATATAATCGCCATAATATTCTTTTTCAATATATTACTCATTTTGTAAAGCGCGATATTGTTTATATACCCGAAGCGAAAAGTTTGGTTTTGGTTTAGAAGTTTCGTTAAATAAAGTATATAAAGCATTGAAAATAAAGATAAGTTTTGAAGAGTATTACATTATACTCGCGATTCGTTTGTATATATATTCTTTAGTTTAACCATTACTTTACAATTCTATAAAAACGATTAAACCATTTTCAAAAAAGTTATAGGCTAATCTTAATCTTGCATCCTTTTTAATAGCCGCTAGAATAGCAATATATCAAATACGCTTTGAATATCCATTGTAATCAATATAACCTTTCGTTTTTTAACAAAAGCGTATTCTATGTTATGTACAAATGTTGTGATTAAATCTATAGCCAATCGTTTAAACAAAGCCCCGCAATATTAAAGGCTTAGCGTACCGTACGTTAGCGCCATCTATATTATTCGTTTCGCAATGATTTGTTTTAGATCTTTGTTTATATAGAATAATAAGGTTATCGAACATTAGAAATATATAAAGCTTTTATTTTTTTTATCGATTTTGAATAACATTACTACTTCGATTAATTATTAAATCTTAAAAAAATAACTTTTTTTGAGATAGTATTTAAAAAGATTACATAAATATTCTTTAATATTATCCCAATAAACTTTCAAAAGTTTAACTATAATTCTATTAACTTTTAGCAAAGTATTTAAAACTTTGATAATATTTTATTCTATTTCTTTAAAGGATATAATAATATTCCAAAGAAAAGTAAAAATATAACTTTTTAATATCGAATTCGTTTTTAGATTATTAATACTATTATATTTGTATAATACTTTATTCAATAGAACTTATGCTTTTTTCTTTGTATTTTCGATCAATTGGTTGTTGATTATAAGCGACGAAGCTTTAAAGAAAAAGGTTGTTTTGTATTAGCTTATTATCTTATACAGATTTACATTGTTCAATACATTATTGATTATTCTTTTTCAATACTTTCTTTTTGTTTTGCGTGTTACAATAAGCATTCGTTTCCTATCCTTAAAGGTTTTATCAAAACATTTGTATAAACTATATACCATTATACTTTTGTTGGTTTATTAAAACGTTGATTGCGCTCAATTGTTTATCAATTGCCTTGCGGTTTATATCGATCGTTAAAACAAGTTAATAAGTCATTTTGTGGTTGTTTTCAATTTGATATTTATAGCGATATTTCCAACTTTTAGTAATTAATATACTTCGCTTTTTATTAGATTAGCAAATATATATAAATCGCTTTTGGTAACTTTGTATTCAATACGTTTGTTAGAAGTTGTACTTCACTTTGGAATAATAGTGATTTGCGTATAGTGATCCGATTTGTAATCTATATTCCGATGCATTATCGTTTTTGCAAAAAATATATTGGAAAAAGTAAAATCAATTATATACCTTGCGCAATAGATAGATATTTTTACTTTGCTAATAAAATTTATATTAGTATTTTGTAACCAATTAGTAAGCAAGGTTTTTTAAATAATCGATAACACTTTTGGTTTGTAAATATCGTATTTCGCGTTGAAATCCCCTTCGACTAGTATACAAAACGCTAAGGTAATACCTATCGTGTAATATATTATTATTATAGTATTAGATTCGCAATAGATATTAATTATATAATAATTGTTTATTTCAAACTATATTACATCTCTACAACATTTTCTATACTATTGTTACGTTTGTATTGCAACTTTTTGCCATATATACGATATAGTTCTTAATCGCTCGGCTTTCTTTTCGACTACTCCTTTTGATTCCTATAAATTGTAAAAGGCATAGCATTTGTATATTGAATGATTCTGTGTTTTGATATCCGATGAGTTTCAAAGTTCTTAAATATAAACTATATTCGCTTTGCTTTCGTAAACGAATTGAAATAGAATATTATATGCTTTTGTTTTCTTTCTTATATTCGCTTATATTACTATTATACATAAGATTGGATTATCCTCGCAATTTTCGTCGTTGTATCAATCTGAATCTTTACTTATTAAAGAGATCGATAGCTTTAATCAATTGCATGATTATTGCAACATTATTGTTGTTGATATCTATTGTATCCTTAACGCAAGTTTTGCATATATTGTTCTGTAATAAAAGCTTTAGGTTTATTTGACCTAAAGTTGTTTTAAAGCGTTTTGATGCTTTATTTTGCGATATCGCTATATCTATTATACGTTTAACATTATCGTTTGCTTTCTTCGGAATTGTTAATATTTGAATCTCGATATAAATAAGCATTGGGGTTCAAATAACGCTTAGTTATATAAAGCTTTGCATATTTTGGAACGCTTAAAAGTTTTAAGCTTTTGTTTGGAATATACATATTGTTTATATAATATATATAGTTGTTTCTAAAACATACGCTTTTTGAATCGTTTGATTATTTTTGTAGATTAGTTTTATTTAAGCTTTAATCAAATTGTATTGTAGCTTACTTCCGATTATATTGCAAAGCGTTAATAAGCAACCTTTATATTTTGCTAAAAACGAACTATAATATTTGTTACATTTTGTAAACGTTGAGTATAATTTGTATATTAGTCTTTAATGCTTAGCTTTCGCAATATTACAATTGTTATATTATATAGGTTTTATACAACAATAAATATTGTAATAAGTTTAACAACCTTATTTATGAAGTTTTATTTGATTACAAAAAGATAAAAGAATAAAAAAAGAAAATAATTCCAAATAAACAAAAAAAAACGATCGGGGTAATAAAACTAACTACTTAAACGTTCTCTACATCGTTTCCAAAACTTTTAAAGTATCTAACTAAAGTAATACCGGTTTGAATTCGAGCTTTTCTCTTTACTATCTCTTTGGTAACTTCGATTTATTTATTAATTGTATTGAATAAAGTGTTTAATATTAAATGTATATAATAGCTATATTATATCTTTAGAAAATCGAAGTATATAGTTTTAATGATTTTATAGATTTTTGATTTGTAAATATCCTTTATTAAAGCATTCTTTATCTTTAGGGATTTAGAGTATAGTATTCAGCCCGATTTGTATTTTACTATCTCTGGGATATCTTTGTTTTTGATACTTGGAATAGCTTTAACTAGATTCTTTCGAATCAAAAAAAAACTATCGCAATGTAAACTTGCGAAAAAAGCGCATTTAATAAAGATACATTTATTCATTTTTATTGCTTTGATAATGTTTTTTTTTGTAAAGTTTATTTTAAAAACTTCACTTTGAAAAACAATCAAAGGCTTATTGATTTTAAAGGTTTTAACGATCTTTATTTAGATTATAAAAAACAAAGTTGTTATTGTATTTTCTTTCGCTTTAAGGATTTTAAAGCTCTTTTTGCTTTTGAAGGTTTTGTTTATTGTAAAAGCATTCGCTATATACTTTAAAATCGCTTTTTGAATTAGCAAAATAATATATACCTTTTTTTAAATAAAAGTTTTAACAATTCTTTCTAAAAAGTTAATAAATATATTTGTAAATTTGCAATAAATTGTTATTTGTTATTTAGCTTTTTGTAAAAGCTTATTGATTCTTTGAAGAACTATTGATCTTTTTAATCCCTTAGGTATAATAAAGGGGAAAAGTGTAAGTTTTGTTCTCGTTTCAGTTTGGAGCTAAAGAAGAATAAGCGAAAGAGGGTTGCGTTGTTGCGTATGATTGTTATCGATCATTTGTATTGCTTTTGCAAACGTAGTAGGGCTTATTTCCGCTATTTGGATTCGAAAAGCGCGCTTCGTATACTTCTCGCAAGCGTCAAAACTTTGCGAAGTTTGTAAAGTATCGTCGTGCGTATCTACTAGTAGTGAAATATATCGCGTTGTCGTTGTGATTTGCAAAGGAAAGGTTGTGTAATATAATAAAAGAAATATATATGTGTATTAATGGATAAATATAACAAAGCAAACCTAATCCATTAATCTTTGATTATAGCAAAATATTAACAATATTAAAAACTAATTAGGCTTATAACTATTATACAATAGTATAATATAAATCATAATAATAGTGTAAAAGGGAAGAAGATAAGGGGTGGAAACAATAACAAAAAGAATGGCCTTCTAGGAGAGAACAATACAATAAGAGGGGAGTAGGGGCTAGGGTTAGCTAGAATGGTTATGAACGACGAAGGAGGGAAGAATAATCAGGATGAGTGATCTAGGTTATAATAAACAAATGTATAATCAAAAAAGAGAGTGATAAAAAAAATAAAACTTAATAAACAAAATATAATATAGTAATCTAAGATATAGAGTGAAAGGAGTATAAATACTTTTTATAAGAGGCGAGGTTACGTAAGGGTGTTAGATTCGAATGGTCGAAGCCATTCTATAATCTTACAATGGAAATCGAGAAACAATATAAAGATATAGTTTAATAATATAAATAATAGAAATTAGATTTATATAATAAAGAAAAGTTTGATTAATTTGATCTTAAACTCTAATAGCTAAAGGTTTATATATAAGTATAATATAAAGCAATAATAGTATTTCGATAAAAGTAGTATCTTAATAAAGTATTAAAGAAAAGGATATATAGCTTCTATTATAGTAAAGCTAGTATACCTAAATACGGATAAGTAAAAAGAGTAAGGAATGTGCTAGAAGTATAGGAATAACACTAGGGATAGCCATATCCCGTAACAAAATACGATTGGGTTATAAAAAGTATAAAGATCAAAAAAGTTTCGATTTATAAAGATTATAATTCGATAATCGATAAATAAATACTTTTCGTATTATTTGTAATCAATCGAATTATACAAAAAATCCAAAACAATTAATTAAAAGAATAACAAAGTATAAGGAATAAATATATCGATTGAAAAATATTAGTTTATTGTAATTATAGAATTCAAAAAGCTAAATTAATAATGTATAACGAAATGTCGAAAAGAGTTTTATTAATAGTTTTGGCGATTAGAACAAAGAAAATTGGTTTAAAAGATTTCTTTTACAATTGTAAAATCCTCGGCATTATCTCGAAATGCGATTGTTATAAATAAAGAAAACAAATAATAAAATACATATTATTTAAATATTTAGCTTTCGAAATATAGCGAATGGATTTTCGATGTATTATATATACTTTCTTTGTTAAATATTTAGTTTGAAATAGCTTGGTATTGAAAATAACAATAATATAATTAATAAAAATTAGCTTTTTATTATAATAAAGATTATTTTTAAAAGTATTAATTAATAATATCTAAAATACTATTAGAATATTTAACGAAAAATTGATATAAATCTTATAAATCATTTTAAAATCCATTCATTTTAATAAATCAATCCTTTATATATTATCAAAAAAGCTAGCGATAATTTTGACATTTTTAATATTATCTTTAATTTCATTAACAAAATCATATTATATACATCAAAAAACCTATCGCAAAAAGTCTAATAATATACTTAAGCTTTGTACAAATCCAAAAAAGTAATGAAATTAAAAGCAATCGATTCGAAAACCTTTATTTATTAAACTTAAATAGCTTTAATATTAATAATACCTTTTTCATATTAAACTTTAATAATTATAACGATAATATTCGATATAGTTAAGAAAAAAAATGCATTATTGCTTTAATATAAATATTGAAAAATAAATCTTTTCATTATTCATTTGCAAAATCTTTTTGCAATAACGCATTCTATATTTAACAACAAAAAGCTTTAAATTTGAATTTTTATAGTATATTGAAATTGCAACATTTTTACTTTTATTTGCGATATACATATTGGTTATAAATAAAACGTTTTGTAGAACTTTTATATATTTAATAAAAATCTATAAATATATATATTAATATTACTTTTAGTAAAGGTATAAAAGAAATACGTTTATATTCTAACAAAAAGCTTTATTTTTATAATAACGCTTATATTTGTCGTATTGGTATATATACAAAAAATTAGATTCCATAGCCAAATTATAAAGATATTTAATATAGCATTTTTAAAAAAAAATTCTATAGGATTACAAAAATAAGGAAAAAGTTTATTATAAATATAGTTTTTTTTGATAATATTGTAATTAGATTTAATAAATAATTTGAAGAAATAGAAAAAGGATTTATTAATTTAAAGGCAAAACGAACTTTTGATTATATAGATTTTAATAGGAAAAAATATATTAAACAAAAAGTTATTTAACAAAAAGTAAAGTTATTTACAAATAAATAAAAAGTAAAAAAATAAATAATAAATAAAAATGTTTTTTAAAAAAAAACGTTTAAAAAACGTTTAAAAAACGTTTAAAAAATACAAAAAAGATGTGCTTTCGAATCCAAACTAGGAAAAAAGAGTACACTTTTTAATTTGTAACGATTATATAAATCAATATATTAATTTTAATTCATAAACAAAATGAAATATCTTTAATTTATTGATATTACAAATTATTAATATTTAACAAAACAAACAATAGCTATAAACATTTCGAAGATCTTCTAAAAAATAAAAAGTTATTTTATAAAAGCTTTTTTTACTTTTTCCTTATAAAACATCTATTATTGTATATATCATAAGCGAATCGCATGATTAGCGTAATTATAACTATAGATAGATCAAATCCATTATAAATTACTATTACTAGCACTGGGGTTAGTTGTAGTGGTAAGATTCCACTTTAAATTCCAAGGCAGGGCTTAAGAGTGGGAGGACATCTTCTTATCGCTAATTGTTGTTCTGGCCAGTCCATGGGATGAACGATACAAGCGAGAGATGAAATAGTGATGATATAAACTGAGTAGATACGGGGATAGAAAAAAGAACGTCCGAGGAATGTTCCGCAATAAAGAAGAATATCTGAGACAGACGAGGGTCGTATTGAGGAGAATGTGGATGATGAAGTATCCCCAGTTACGATTAGTTGCAGCGGCCTTCACATCTATAGGCTCTCATTGGCTCACTGGGGGCTGCAAAGAAAGTTGAATATTGCATTTTTCCATGAGAGGTTGTTAGATGCTGAAACCCTGCTCCCGTCATCCCGCCATTGCATCATGCAGAGATGCAGATACCCAAAATCTATCCATGTGAAATTTCCCATTTCCTTGTATTTGTATGTTCAAGGTCGCGCCTATGCAATGTAACGCCAATACACTACTGTAGGTTTATGTATATTTCAACAATTCAAGCTATTTCAACCCCAAATCCCATTTGACTCCTCCTGCGAAATGAAGTTTCGCATCCGAATTAGTATCTATCCAATTTAGTAGCTTTTGATAGGTACACTGACTGCGCATTAAGATCCTGGATAGAGTACCTCCCTCCGCTAACCCCATACTGATACCTTTGCTCGCCCTGTGGAATGTCATACTCTCCTGTCTCCCCACGCTCTCAAACCTCGAACTTATCTCTATTTACGTACCTCCCTCTACTACTGCCTTATTGTTAGTTGACTGAGTACAGTAGCATAGCGATCTTGGAATAGAGCACCTGGGCCAGATTAGCTGTATAATTAGCAAAAGTTAGCGATGCAAATCGTTTTGCTTAAGTTTTGCTGTAGATTATGCTTTATTAGGTAAAGCTATCTCAGCGACTTGTAATATACTATTCTGGTTGTTTTGTAGAAGCTTTTTCTACTTTTTCCTTATAAAACATCTATTATTGTATATATCGTGGCGAATCGCATGGTCAGCGTAGCTATAGCTATAGATAGATCAAATCGATTATGAATTACTACTACTATACTATTCTGTGTATGTAGCAGCCAAATTCAGCTAATCGAGACAAGAAAATAGGACTTGTATTTCGTCTATTCCCTGAATGCGGCCTCCTCTGATGTTGAATCGGAGTGCCGCTGAACGAAGGAGATGTGCTGGGTCTTATATTACCGCTCCACATATTTGCAGTATTTCTTCTTTCGTTCCTGATAGTCACCTGACATTTCCGACTTCGAGGGCAGAAGCAATTCACCAAAGTTTGCTTGCCTTTCTCTCTGTCTTCTTTCGAGTCTGTTTTTCGTCATTCTCTTGTTCTAATTGATCGGAAAGATCTTCTCTGTTTTCCTCTTTGTAGTCAAGAAAAATTGATGAGCTTGTAGAGATGAGCCGCGAGAAGAGAAATGGTCCCAATTCTATCTCTTTGGATGTCATTTTTGCCTATTCCGTGTGTTATTCATAAATGAGAAAGTTTGGTTGTTCAATATTCCCTAGTTGGCGTATGGGGTTGGTTTCTGCGCTTAAATGACCCAACAGAGTAAAGGGAGTTCATCGTTAGCCAGTACTTCAAAGTTCCCCGCAGTAGTAAATCAAAGAACCAAGGTAACCATGATTGCAGTCACCTACAATATATCTGAGGGTATATCAAGTTCACAGACAACATGTGCTCCAAATGCTCAAGCAAAGTTCATTCCCCACCAGTCCAAGCAACACCTATCAACTCCAAACCAAAGGACTCAAGGCTCAATGTGTCACGCGTTTAGCTTCAGTTATCTTGGCTGCCAGCATGGGAATATGTAAATCTCAAAGAAGAGACTCTATTTCACGGCAGTAGCACAATACATCGTCATCTGAGATATGACCTCGGATAGCTGCAGCAGTACTGTTGGAGACAAACTAGAACAATAGATCTAGATGTTTGATATTTGATATAAGTGTTTGTCAAATTGCCTATAACCTGTTACTGAAAACATGGGACAATGGAGTAGGGCACACGCAGTTTGATAGCACCCAGAACCCAGACAAGGTGTCTTTGAGAGTTACTCATGTTTAGTTGGAAACTTACCTGACAGGACCCACCTACAAGGCAATGGGCGACAGTGACCTGCATACGTTAGTTACCATTCTAAAAGTACAGTAGTAAACTGTCTCCATCAAAGATCCGGACTCCGAAAAACTCTATGCTTGGGCCTTCTACTGATTCTCGGTAGCAGCTAGCATAAATTATATAATCTGGTTTTTTATCAATGATTGATAAATATCTAATCGTACGTTCTACCTCATATATCTTTGACTATAGATTTTGAGGATCAGGTGGAATAAATGAGATATCACATGATCGATGTCAATCATATTTATATGAAGAAAATGAAGAAAAACCTTCCGTTTCATTCGCATGAGAGTAACAAAATGATTTTAGAGATCATCATTAGTTACTTCTAGAACTAGCTACCGTCATGCTCGTTGAAATCTTGCTGGTGCAGTGACTGAAGTAAAATGCAATGAACTAGGGCCAACGAGAACGAAAGGAAATAGACGTTCTGTTGCAATATGAGTGGATGAGGCAGATGGCCACACTAGTGTGGATCGAGCCCTATATCATCGTCGCGATCGATCAATAGCTTCAATAATAACAAGAACAAGATTATATGATATCATCAAGTTCAGAACTAAAAATTCAATAAGACCAAGTAAGGTTAAGGCTAGTAGGTGATGAGAGAAAGCGAAATGACTGGATACTTACTTAAATCGTAAAGAGAGTTTAAATCCTGAGATAGTTCAAAGATTAAAAGCTAGTTTGAATAATAAATCTGCTCTACTCGTATAATCTATATTAATCTATTGAATAAATAGCAGATCAAAAAAGTAGATTCGTAGAAAGCACATCGATTAAGCTTAATGGTTAGTTTGAATCATAAATCTATTTAATAATGCGTTAAAATCTCGTAGAAATTGATGAAATAGTTCGCGTTTTTTTAAATAGAAATCTGCAGTTAGAATGATTACCTTTTTTTTCTAAAATTCGTATTAAATAATTTGCGTTTTCAAAATATTTTGTATGTAAAATGTAAGCGTAGATCAAAAAGCGAGAATTGAAAAAAGTGTTAGAATTACAAACAAGAAATCAATTACGGTTAAAAAAATCAAAGACTTTTATTAATTGTTTAAATATTTTATGATTTTGATTAAAAGCCAACGATAATGTAAGACAGTAGAATGGCTCCGACTATTCGAACCCAATACCATTACGTGATCTCGCTTGGCATAAGGAGTATTTATACGATTACCTCTCTGTAGAATAGTTCTAGTATATTATCTAATTATGTTTTCCCAATACCTTTTTGATTGTTATATGTGTCCGCTATAATCTAAATTACTCATCTTGATTACTTTTCCTTCTTCGTTGTCAATATCCTTCGTTGCCAATATCCATTGTATCGAAACTAGCTCCTATCCTTTTTTGATATATTGCTCTTTTCTAAAAGGCCATTCTTTTTGTGTTGTTTTCACCCTTCACTTTCTCCCATTTTACAATATTATTAACGAACGAAGATTATCAACAAGCTAGACGTATAGAATTTTTCATTCTAATCTTGTAGCTTGATAACTTATACCCTGAAACCATAATATCTCGTAATCTCGTTGATTAATCTTAGAAGCTAGTTTGATACAACAAATGTACTCGATATCATAGAGTATCAAATTAGGAATCGAGTAGAAATGGTAGATTTCTATAAAGAAGAGAAGTAGAATCCGTATGCGGATTCTACTTGTCTAGTTTAAGCTTAACGTAATGCACGGGCTTCTAGTTCGTGCTTGCGTTGGCTCTGTCAAGAGCTTCTAGGAGCATAGCTTCTAACTCTTGACACTCGAGAATCGTAACAAAAAGTTGGCATTGTAATAATCTATTGAAAAATCCGTGCTATTGTAAACTTTTAATAATTTTTAGGCTTTGAAATTTTTTATTTCCATCTTAATTTTTCTCAATTATTTATATTGTAAGACAGTAGAATGGCTTCGATCATTTTAGTCTTATATCATCATATGATCTCGCTTGATACAAAGAGTATTTATACAACTCTTTTTGTAGATTGGTTCTAATATGTTATCTAATTATGTTTTTTCTATTTTCTTTTTGATTATTATTTGTATTGACTATAATCTAAATTTCCTCTTTTAATTTCCTTCTTTTTTTCGTTGTTGTATCCTCTACTCCGAAACTAATATCTAACCTTCTCTTGATAAATTGCTCTGTCCCAAAAGGCCATTCTTTTTGTGTTGTTTCTTCCCTTTACTTTCTTTCATTCTACAATATAATATTGTTACAATCGATAACTAATAGGGTTCCGGTTGATATATGATCATTGTTTAGGCATATGTACGCTCTTGACGCATGCGATCTAGAAATAGCAACTTTACATAGAAGAGCTCTTTGTCTCTAGTTAGTTCTCGTTAGTTGTAAATTCTAAGGATATTTTTGATCTTGATATACTTCAACTCTTATATGGCATTTGCGTTACAGAATTTTATTTAATTTCAAAAGAGTTATTATAAGTTTGATTTTGTATGATGTGTCTTTTATCATTTACCAGAGTACAAAACTATTATATCAAAAGTTCTTTCAACTTTCTAATATTCAATGTTGTTTTCAACCATTTCTTAAGGTGTTTTTGAAGGCAATATTCTTTTTTCTTTAAAGCTACAGTGACAGGATCGATGGTTGTATTTTCGTGGTAGTTGAATGGATTGTTGCGAGAGCTTTTGTTGGCTTCATAACGCGAGGCGCACATTTGATCGAAGTGCCAACATGTGCTGTAGGTTCGTAGCCGGCGGCACTATGTACAAGTGAGAGAGAGTTCGACTTATTTGCCGGCCAAAGATTTCTTATAATCTCTGAAACGGCATTTTCAAACTACGACGCACGTGATACGTCTACTCTGCGCGCCGTCGGGCAGGTATCCGAGCCGGGCAAAGAGTACAATCAATTCTATGGATTTTATTAAATCCATTCGATGATTGAAATGTGTTTGAAAAGCACCATGGAAACTCAGCTTCGTGCCTCACGTCTTCATTACCTTGAACCCAATACCTTGTATCTGGCCGACCAGTTATTACATATACAAGGCGGCACTATGACCTTGAAACCAAGACCCTTTTGAGAACCATGACATGACAGTAGCTAGCGTCAGGCCTCCGAAGATCTCAAGGCAGGAAGATGGAGAGCTCAATATAAAAGCTCCGATGTGGATGACCTGATTAGATTGGAAGAGTTCGATTGAAAATGGCCTCATACGAGCATAGACTCACAGGTTCGGTGGCATGGACCTTCGTCGCAAAGGGTTCCCCGATCAACTGTAAAGAAACTCGAGGTAAGCAAGATGAGAGGAGGAGCTATTGAAGCAACAGTTGGAGCAGGCAAAGAAGTTGCCCGTATATTGAATATTAGAGCTATATCTAATGACAGCTTAGTGTCCGGGGCAGAGTCACAGCAACCTTTAGCCACCAGTATGAAGTAATCTGGTACATTAGATCAGCGAGATCGGCCAATAAAATAAATCACGATCTAAGCTTTCTTTAGAGCCACTGGTGAACTTAACTACTATATTTCAGATGATAGAGTTTCATGATTACAGACCAATAGGGGAATATATAGCAAAATCCTAAGTTATAATAAGATTAACTTTTTGAGTAACAGGTTATGATTATTACTTCGATTATCTATAGGCTGTAGTAGGTAGTTCAGACGAACAGTTTAAATAAGGCGATCGAGCTATACCTTGATAAGATTAAATATATACTCGTAAGTGATTCAAAGCGCTTTGCTAAATGATGCCGGTGTCGACATTAAGGGTTCGGAGGGAAAGTTTGTTATGATACACACACGCCGTATATTATTTTGAAGGCAACTAATTTCCATTTTGGATATGTTATAAATAAGTAACTAATTTCCATTTTGGATATGTTATAAATAAGTAACTAATTTCCATTTTGAATATGTTTTAAATAAGTAACTAATCATATCATCTACTCGAGTACATTAAACGTCTTTATCTCACATCTCACACGGCTAATTGACATACAATATATGCAGGCATTATTGAAAGAGGGTGTAGACTTTCTTACCACTCAACTCTCAAAATGATGCAAAATGCTATTGAGACAAATTAGCAAGGAAAACATCATCGTCGTCATAATCATCATCGGATTGAGGAAAAATACGCTATGTAGAAGAAGACGCTGTAGATGGATGGATTTTATGAGAAGGAGGAAGAAGAAGCAGGATTAATTATCCGTAAACTGCCTAGTATAGATCCACATACCATTTCAAGGTTCTGCACTGATGATTTAGTAGATTTCACGCTCTGTAGGATTATAGACTCTATACTCTAGAATGGTAGAGGGTATCTCAGAGTAATACTCGTACGAGTGCTGCGTATGTATGATAATATGCTTTCTATTTCGTAGTATGAATGAACATTGAAGATGTGACAATAAGCTAACCTTGTGAAGATTATAACATCCATTTCAGCCTCGAAGCTACAATTAGAACGAATGAGAGATACAGATCACACAAAGTGGCCTCGGAATATTCTATACGTAAAGTACTGTAATCATGTATTATTACCCGAGAAAGAAAAAACATGAAAAAGTGAGCAATTGAAAATTGTTGAAAATAAGTCTCAATTCGCATTAGATTATTATTAGAATACTCCCCGAATCCTTTTTGTAAAGTTAGTTTACCCGGAATCGAAATGGCGATTTTGTTGACGCCAAATCTCAATTTCAGTTAAGCTATATTATTCGAAAATAAATTAAACAAATTTTGTTTATTTATTAATAAATTTTTTATTATAATATTTTATAAAATTATTATTTAAAGAATATTAATATTTTTAAAAATAATCGATAATTTTATAAAAAGCTAATACGCTTTGTTAAAAACGATCTATAATTATATTGAAAAACTTTTCAACGTTTAAATCATTTTTTTCAAAAGAGATTATAGCATACTATTATAAGCTCAAATAACAAATCGATTCAAAGAAATAAAACAAAAACTTTAAAAAAGTCTAAAACAAAAATTATAAATAAAGGTTGCTTTATCGAAAAATAGTTTAATAATTATACAATATATAAATGTATAAAATTAAATTTATAAATTAATAATAATCTAAAATATTAATAATTATAAAATCCAAATTGATTTAATAGAAATCGAAACTTTAGAAGAAATAATAAATAAAAAGTTTATTAATTAAATCAATTTTATTATCTTTATAATTTAAACTATAAATATATATAAAATAACAAATACTAAATTTATAATTATTACAAAAACCAGAAAGAGATGCGATATAATTGTAAACAATCCGAAATAACTTTATTACTTTTTCCTTAACGCTAAAGCTAAAAGATTAATCTATCAAATTATAATATATAAAGTTTATATAAATATAATTGATAAAAACAAAAAGGATCTTTTACAACGAAAATTTATATTACAATTCAAAATCAATAATATCGAACTAAATTTAAAAATTAATCATTCGTTTTGGTTAATTCAATATAACGCAAAAGAAAAAAAGATATTATTTTTAATATTAACTTTAACTTTTTCGAAAATAACCAATGCAATATTAATAGAGGGTTTATTTTATAAATCTCAATAGTTCAAAACAAATTTATATAATATTATTTATATTTTTAACAAAGATTACAATTATTAGAAATTAAACTATTATAGATTTTAAATATATACGAAGAAAAGAATATATAGGAATTGTATGGAAAATTATCGAATAGATATATGCTTAAAGAAAAACAACGAATATAAAAAAGAATGTCACGGGATATGACTATCCCTAGTGTTATTCCTATACTTCTAGCACATTCCTTACTCTTCTTACTTATCCGTATTTGGGTATACTAGCCCCATTACAATAAGAGGCAACGTATTCTTTACCAAGGTACTACTTTTACCGAGGCACTATTATTGCCTTATATTACACTTATATATAGACCTCTAGCTATTAGAATTTGAGGTCGAGTGAATCAAGCTTTTCTCTATTATATGAATCTAGTTCCCACTACCTACACTATTAAACCATACTTTCGTATTGTCTCTCGATTCCTACTATCGTAACTTATACCATACTATCGCTTAATAAAGAATAAAAATACGTTAATTGTAAAAGTAATTATTATATATAGAATAGATTTAGTTATCGAAAATTAAACAACAAATTCGTTGAAATAAAGAAAATAGTATTATATATATTTAATAGATTTACAATAAGAAACAATAAATGATTATTTTTTACAACTATACTTGTTTTTATTTTTATTTTTTTCGCTTTATAAAACGTTTTAAATAAAAAAAGAAAAACAATAAAAAGAATTTCTTTTTGTTTATTTTTATATCAAACGAAACTAATCACAATTTTCGCTATTTAATCTTTTAAATCGAAAACAACTATTAATATTTTTAGTATTTAAATCTTTATTCATTTTTTCGAAATGTGAATAATATCGTAATATATAGTATAAAGAAATATTATAATAATGTTCGAAGTTAATGAATTGTAATAAAGAATTTATAATATTATAATAAAATATTAATAAACGAAAAACAATTATAGTAACTTTTTTTAATGATTTAAAAATAATGTAATATTAGACTATTATAGTTTAAAAATTGTAAATAATTAAATTTAATCAAAATATATATAATAATAATAAGAATTAATATTTTATCTATAAATAACAAAAAAGCATTAAAATAACTATATTTATTAATAAAAGATTTAATATTAAAAATTGAATTTCTATTATATCTATACCGGATTTATATATTTGCACGATCCGAATAGATAAACTAGATTAAAAGATAATTATTCAGATTATCAATATCTATAATCCGATCCCGAACTTATATTATAGAATTATCGAACTATCCATTTTGCCGGCTATGGAAACCGAATTAAACAATCGAAACGTTCGATATATTATATTAAAAAACTTTAATTTATACTATTCGTTATAAAAAGAAATTATAGAATTAATATTAAAAGAATATTTTATTAATTTAATCAATATAATGCAATAGATTAATATTATTTTAATTATATCAAAAAAGTTTAGAATATAAGATAAAAAGATTTTCTTTTTTATCATCGATTTTATATAAATATTATACAATTTAGAATATTTATTAATAAATTGCAAAATTTAAAAGGATTTGAATTTCGATTCAAATCATTTTCCGATTCAAATTAAATTTAATTTAATCTTTAAAACGTTCGAAGCTTTATATTGTAAGACTGCAGAATGGCTCCGACCATTCGGACCTAATATCTTTATATAACCTCGCCTCTTATAAAGAGTATTTATACTCTTTTTACACTATATTTTAGATCACTATGTTATATTTTGTTTATTGAGTTTTATTTCTTTTATTACCCCTTTTCTTGATTATGTATATATCCATTATAATCTAGATTATTCATCTTGATTGTTTTTCCTTTCTTTATTATTTATAATCATCTTAGTTGATCTTAACTCTTACTTTTCTTTTATTATATTACTTTTTCTCAAAAAGCCATTTTTTTTGTTGTTTTTGGTTGTTATTTTTATTTTTTATTTTTTTCCTTTTTATATTGATGATTTATATAAGAACAAAGGTTTATTTAAAGTTAGTTATTTATAAAAGCAATATGCAATTTTAAGTTTTTTTTGGTATACTAAAATACTTTGTAAAGAATTCAAAATATCGAAAAAGTTGATGAAGAAACTATGGATAACGATGGTATAGAATTGTATCCTTCGATAAAAATAAAAAAAGAGCAAAGATAGTAAAATGGATTATATTTCGAAAAAAAAAAACCTAAATCATAAACAATTATATTTTTATTCAATATTGATTATTTAGATATAACAACGATAAAGATAAAATTTGATAACGTTTGTATTACAAATCGAACGATAATACAAAATAATTATAAAATTAACAATTATTACCAAAAGTAATAGTTTTCTTTATTCAGCGATTTGGTTTATAAATTGTATATCAAACCTATTTTATAATTTACAACCCGAAAAATTCAATATACGCTATCCATATAATCCTTATTATTGATATTGAAAAACTATTCAATAACTTTGCACTTTTAAATCTAAAAATCAAATTGAAGAAGGAAGAGTACAATTTGTTGGAACTTTAAATAACCATTGAATCGATTTAGTTATATTTTAATTTAATTGAATATTTGTAATTAGAATGCTAAGGATTAGTATATAAGATGAATAAACTTTATAGGACGATAAACAATAGTGAATTTCGGCGTAATCATAAAAATTTTATTTTAGGTTTGGATATAACAAATACTAAGCTTTTGGGAAGGATCTAAATATATTTTGATTATTTACTTGATTGATTTAGCATTGTTTTGATTGACTTATATAAGCCAAATTGCGATCGATATGTTATATTTCAATGTTGGTAAATATATATAACAATACTTTGCGAATTCGTAAAATATCAATGTTAAAATGAACAAGGATTTTATTGTTATCAAAATTCTTTATTTATTATTAAAGATTTGTTTTCCCTTTATTTATATTATTTTTATCACTCCTTCATTATTTTATTTATGTTACCGAAAAATTTATATTTCAATTACATTACATTTATACTTTATATAATTTAATTGTTCAAATTACAATATTTTATCGATTAACTATATCTTTCGAATCTATTAATGATTCTAACGCATCTACGTTCGATACAATGGTCTTTAAAAATTTTAAGATCGAAAAGACTAATAAGTTTATCAACAATAAGCAATTTAATCTCTTTGGCAAATCGAAGCTTTATAAAGGTAAACGTTATAATACTAAAGACAAACAATTTGCGAAAGCAAAGCTTAAAGTCATTATTTTTTTTGAAATCAAATCTGATTTTAAAAAAAATTTTGAGCAAAATAAAAATGTTTTTATATTCAATAAAAATAATGTTAAAAAGTTTGTTAAAGCTTTTGTAAAATCCAACAAAAAGAATTTGCTATTTGCGAAGAAGAAAAAAATATTATAATTCGATAGTACTAATGCAATAGAGTAATGCGAAACTATGAAGGATTTTAAACGAAAGTATAATATAATTGAAGAAAAGTTTTGTTATCGAATTCCCAAGCAAATAAAGCATAATTTTCGATTTAATGTAAAAATTATAAATGAATACAAATCATTTGATTAAAATTGAAAGAAAATCTTTAAGTTTACTTTTCTAACGGAGTATACTGTATAAGATATCTTTCGATTAAAGTATAATCAAAACTATTTGTAAGTTTTGATGTTTAAGTATAGTGTAAAGGAAAAGTATAACTCCAAAAATATATTAATCTATAATCGAAATTACAATTTTATTACAATTTGGTTTATAGCGAAAAAAAAAATTATTATTAAAACCATCGTTTCTTTGTTCTTGGAAAACTTAAATATTCGATTGAGATTAAGGTTTATCGATAAGATTGATAATTTATTGAAAAAACGTTACATTTTGATTTAGGCTTTGATCTATATGGTTTATATAAAGTATACGGATTTGTTAAACCATAACAAAGATTTTGAAAAGAAAGCTTAATTAAAGAAGATTGATGCTAAGATAATTAATATTATTATAAAAGTTATGGGAAAACTTAAGAAAAAAAAGTCTACATTTTTTAAGAACTATAATAATAAAATAAATTCGCTAGTCAAAATATTTAAAATGTTCGTTGCTAAAAGTATTATATTTTCAGTTAAATCTATTATTACGGGAAAATCTGTAGCTTTTTTTAGCTTTGTTGATATTCTTGATAATAATAAAATAGTAAAGGTTAATGTAATTTATAATAAATCTTACTTTTATTATCAAAATATATAGTTTGAAGACAAAAGTTATATTATAAAGAAAGATTGTTCAGTTTTCAAAAAGTATTATATAAAAAAATAAATCATTTTCGATAAATTTAATATTATATATTAAAGGAAAAATCAAAATCAAATAGAACCATTTCAAATCTTTTATAACAAGAATATAGGTTTTTTGGTATATTTTGTATTGGTCAATATAAAGATAAATAAATGGAATAAAAAGGATAATTCAAATTTAAAATCGATTGAATATGTTAATATCATTAAGATCGTTAATAATAGTATTCATTTCTTTAACAATATTAATTCGATTTCATTTTCTACTTTTCGCTTAAATGATTTTATTCTGAAATACATTAATATTACTATTTAGTTTAAACCTGCTATTTTGCAATTTAAATAATATATTAGTAAAGATAAGGCAAAAAAGGTTATTTTCATTTTAAAGCAAAAACCCGAAAATATAGTTTCAAAACTTGTTGTTTTTATTTTTGCGAAAGCTTAAACGATTGGTTTTTCTTTATTTAATACTCCGGATTTTATAATAAATAATACGCTTTCGAATAGTTAAAGCTTTATAAAAATGAATTCGTCGATCGTTATTAAAAAAATTATCTTTAAGAAACCAAAAAAAAAACTTGTTTTTTCGATTATAATCAATGGTTATAGTACAATTAAGCAAACTAAATATTTGATCTTTGGAATTAAAATTCCTATTCTTATTAACTTTTTGTTCAAAACAATACCCGAACTTTGAAAGAGATAATTGATTAAGATTGATAATCTATTAAAACTTAAAGCATTAATATCAAAATTTTTCGAAATTGTTAATAATATATTATTTGCTACTTTGGAATTCTATATTATTATAGTTTAAAATCAAAAGTCTATTAAAGTATAAATCAATTATTGTAATACATTTGAATATAATTCTTTAGTACGGGTAAATATAGTTTTTGTTGTTTTGTTAAACTACTAAAAAGAGATATATAATCAAGTTATATATATTTCGGAGATAAATCGAAATCATAAGAAATTATTGGTGGTTAAAATTCTATTAAATAATCAAAATCCAATCGAAGCTATTTCCGATAATAGCTTTATTATTAATATAATGAATAATAAACTATATATAGTTTTAAACCTTCTAATAAACTCGATAAATATAAGTATTATTAGTATCGATATAATCGAATCGAAACTTATAAGTATATACAAAAATGTTAAAGTTTTTTTTGATGGAATTACGAATATAATCAATATCTATATAATAAAAAATGTTTGAAATAAGCTTTTATTAAGTATACCGTAGTTTATTGCCGGCAAAATCATATTTAATTACCAATACAGTTTACAATACATTGCGATTATCGATAATAATAATGAATATTGTACAAATATTTGGTATAGCGATTAAATATTGCAAATAGTTTACAATAAACATTTCTTCAATATTAATAAAGAAAACTAGATTCTGATATATCCAATAAACAATATATCAATAATTTTGTATTAAATCCTTTTTGAGATATAAAACTTTTGGAGAAGTAAATGACATTTAATAAGTATTATAAGTTATTAAGCTTAGAATTTTGTAAATGATTAAAAAAAGTATTGATTTATTTGAAACCAATCGAAGATTATATTCTATTTTCAAATCCGCGAGATTTATATATTGATAAACCAAAATATATTGGATATTTGATTGTTTTCGGAAACGATAATAAGTTTATTTATAAGTATCATCAAATCATTGTACGATTTGTATATTCAATAATTGAAATATTGATAAAGGATTTTCGAAAGGATTTTCCATTTCCTATTAATACTTTATATAAAAACAAAACCAACAAAATTCGACTATTTAATGTTTCTATAAATATAAATAAAGAAAATCCCGAAGGATTAATAGATTGATTTAAACGTTATAAGAAAATGTTTTTTTATTAAGAATTTATTAGTAGATAAAAAAAGTATTTAATATCAAGATTCAACAATAAGTTTGAAGAATATCGATTAACTTTTGAATATATAAAGAAAATTAAGTATAAAGATATACTTATCGAATAAGAAAAAGATTTATTGTTATTGTATTTTTTAAACCGTAAAAATGTTTTAGCATTTGATTGAATTTATATTAGCAAAATGCAATTTAATATTGCGCTTCCCCAAAAGATTAATACAATTCCGCATATAGTATAGCAAATAATAAGTTTCCCGATTTCAAAAGCTTTAGTGTAAATAGTTTTTAAAATGCTTTAAAATCGTATTAATCAAAGAATATTCGAGTATTGCGAAGGGTTATACAGGAATCCATGGTTTTTGGTTAAGAAAAAGACTTTTAGTATTTACAAAATTATCAATGCTATTATCGAATTGAACAAGATCATAATCCAGAATGTTAATTTTCCATTTAATGCAAATACTTTTATTAAAAATTTTGCGGGATATATAATTGCTTTTTTGATTGATTTTTTTTCTAATTATAATTAAGTTTTTTTAGCAAAAGAGAATAAAAATATAATTGTATTTCAAATTTTGTTTGGTTTATTGCGATAAATAATTCTTTTACAAAAAGCGACAAATTCGATGGTTCAGTTTTGTAAAATTGTTTTAAAAATTTTAAACAATTTTTCGTTAATTATAATATTGCTTTTTCTAGATAATATTGGGATTAAAAGTTTATTAAATGATTACAATATAAAGGAAATCGAAGATAAAATTAAACGCTTTGTTTTTGAGCATATTCAATTTATTAACAAAACGTTTAAACGATTAGAAAAAGCGAATTGTTTAATTAAAGCTAAATCAGAATAATATATAAATGGAATTTAGATTATTAGTTATATTTATAGCGTTGATAAGCAAACTTTTGCAAATGCAAAAATCCAAAAGATTATCGATTAGCCTATATTATTTAATAAGCATAATATTCGAATGTTTTTTGAAGTCTGTATTTTCTTTCGAATCTGGATAAAGAATTTCGCCAAAAAGGCAGATCCTTTGTATCGATTGTTAAAGAAAAATGTGGAGTTTATTTGGATAAAGCTAAAGCAATTTGCTATAAATTCTTTAAAGTATATTTTAATTTATATTTTTGTTTTTATGCTTTTGCAATATAGTAATTCGAAAAAGGTTAATGAAATTGTTTACAATATTAATATTAGTTTTGAAGGATGAAATATTCATTTGGATCAAATGCTTAATAGAAAAAGAACAATGGTTTGTTTTGAAAATAGAATATGAAATACTATTGAAAAGAATTATAATGCAATTAAAAAAGAATATTGTAATATTTTAAAGGCTTTGCGAAAGTTTAGATTTGATTTTTATAGTACATATTTTATTCTCGAGATTGATATTAAAGTTTTGGTTGTACAATTCAATTATATTGCTATTGATTTACTTGAAGCTTTGATTACAAAATGAATCGCTTAGATTCGATTATTCAATTTTGAAATCAAATATATCAAAGAAGTATTATATACTACTACTAATGGATTATCAAAATAATCTCGAAGTTCTTTTGATTTTCTTGAAAATAAAGTGGATATTGATGATTAGATCGTCGAAAAACTTAATAATGTTGTAGTAATAGGTAATTCGCGAAACTTTACAAATTTGCAAAATATTATACTATACAATGAATATTCGAAAGATAATTGGAAAATCGCTTTCTATTTATCAACTTTACAAAAGCCAATAAGTATAATAATATTAAACTTTGGAAAGTTTAAAAAAAAAGCTTTGGGATTCAATATACGGAATAAATGTTTGTTTAAGAATAAATCAAAAAATATGCTTCATTAATAAGTTATCGATAACAAAAATAAACGTTTGAAATTGATCTTTTATTTGTATAATGTATATAATTACAAAAAAATGAAAAGTATATTCAACAAAGTTCATTAATTATATTATTGAACAAATATATTTTAAAAAGTTAAAGTGTTTGTTAAAGCTTATCTTAATTATCAATTTCGCAAGTCAAATCTCAAAAAAAAGCTATTACATTCAATTTAGATTAATATATATTGAGTCAAATGCGATCTAAATATCATTTATATACTTGTTGATAATAATTACAAATATTTGATGGTTTTGTATAATAATCTTTTTAAATAGATTAAAGCAAAACCTTTGTATATTGCCAACTCAAAGAATATTATATTGTTTTTTTGGAATATTATTTATTGATATAATATATTTGGAAAAGTTGTTATAAATAAAAAATTTGAAAATAAAGATTATATAGAATATTTTGTAGCAAAGTATAGAATCAACAAAGTCCAGATCTCAATATACAACTCGAAAGTAAACAAAACAATAGAATATAAATATCAATTATTGAAGAATAGTTTAGTTAAAGCAATAGAAAGGAAAAGAAAATGGCTTTAGCATTTGGATGTTATTTTGATGACTAATAGGGTTATTATTCATAAGTTTATTAACTTTATCTTTTTTTATATGATTTATAATCAACATTCTGTTTTATCAATCGAAACCAAATATTATATATAGAAAGTTTTAGATTGGGATATTATAAAAACGAGATTCGATTTATTGATTATTCGCATACGCCAATTTGAGATAAGGGATAAGAATATTCGGGAAACTATATTATACAAAAAACATTATCAACTTAATAGAAAAAAACGCTTTAATAAAGATTATAATATAACGGAAAAGAATATCAAATAAAGCGATATAATTCTATATAATAATTTATTAAACAAGATTAATATATTAAGAAAACGGAAACTTGCATATCGATAGTTTGAATCTTATCGAATAGTAAAAGCAAATATAAACAAAGGCATTTATATCTTGAAAAAACTAAATGGAATTTGTTTATATAAAACTTATACAAATAATAAATTTAAAAAGTTTATTCAATATAACAATATAATTGTTCCGATAAAATCAAACAAAGTTGAAAATAACGATTTGAAGATTAAAAATCCTTTGAAAGCTTTAGTTCTTTTGTTTAAAAGATTTATTGGACAAACTTTGAAGAGTATAAATCAGTTAACAAACGATAATCCGATATCTAAAAAGAATCAATTATTTTGCTAGTTTAATTTGGTTATCGAAATCCTTTTTCGCAAATTAAGATCTATATGAACAAAATTTTAAACTTTTCGAATTTGATGCAAAGCCTTAGCCTTAAAGTTCAATTTCATTAAGGATATTAGCTTATATTGTTGTTCGATAGATTAACCAAATCTTCAATATTGTCGTTTAATAGATTAACTAAATTCTTCGAGATTGTTATTCAAAACCATTTGTAATCTATTATTTTATTTCAAATGAATAAATTATTTGTTATCAAAAACAATATTATTCATTAGTAAATAAAGTAATTACTTTGCTAATAAAATAATTTCCATTTTCTTTTGTTTATATCAAATCATTTGTTTTCCTTTATTGATTGTTTATATTATATATTGCTTTTGTTTAATTTATTTTCTTATTATATCAATACCTTTTTTTCCCTTTCATTTCAATCCTTTTCTTTAATAATAACAACCTTTTTCATATATTATACTTCGATTTTTATATTCTTTTATATCATTAACTTTACAATTCTTCAACTTCGATATTAATTTTTTTGTTTTTAAATAATTGTTTTTCTTATCAATTTATTGATTCTTTAGCTTTTTTTATATTTATAAATCTCATTTTCTTTACAATAATTTTTTACGCTTTTATATTAAATCTTCTATATCCTTTTGCTCTTTAATATTACAATTTCTTATTTTTGTTATACTCTTTGTTTTTCATAATAAATAAACCAAAATCTTCGCTAATTAAAGAAATTAAACGTAATAAAGCCAATTAACAATTTACAATCTCTTTAATCGTTATTGAAATATGATATATAGAAAAATTCAATCACCTTTTATAGATTCTGGAATAGTATAGAAATCGATTTGTTGAATTACAATATAGTATATACATTTCTTTTAATCATTTTGTATTGATTTTGCAATATAAGTTTGAAAAAGTTATAAATAAATCGATGATCGATATAGTCCGGGATAAAGTATAATTTGCTATTAATATTTTTTAAAAAGATTATTTAAAGAACAATATAATTGTTATTAGAAAAATGAAGGATACTCGATGTAAATATAAAGGATATTTAAACAACATTATAGACTATTGAGCAAGATTTCCTATTAGCAAATCTTTAGCTTTATTGTTTATCTTTAAATAAGGTTTTTGGTTTGTTAAAGATTTATATACTATTGTTAAAACTTTCGAATTAATAGATATAATCGACAATGTTAATAATGAGCTAATACGCCGATTATCAAAAATACAAAAACAAGAATATCGCATTAATTAATAGGTTATACTTTTTGAATTCAAAAAAATTATTTTAATTACATCGAAGAAAAAGGCTAAAGTGGAATAGATTGATAAAGAAACCAAAGATTTGGGCTTTCTTTACAATAAATATAATCTATTAAATATTGATAATGAACAATATCGATTGGAAATATCTTTTCGATTTATATTTATATTCGAGATTGAGAATATGGATTTGGATATTCTTATTGAATTGGCAGATCACAATATAATGGTTTGAGAGCATTTGAGTATTAATATTCCGGCTAAAAAAACTAATCGCAAAGTAAGTTTAATAAACGTTATGATAATTCATTATCGAACTTTTACTAAACCTAATAATTATATTATTGAATATCAAAAGATCGATAAATATATTACTTTTAAAATATGCAAATGTCTTTTCGCAACCATTAATAGCAATTTTGTATAGTTTTAAGCTTTGTTAAAAGAATATATCGCTAAACAAATCGAATAATATCAAATAGTTGAATTGATTACTTGTCGTTCGCCAAATATATATTTATATTATATTCAACAATTAGCAAATATCCTTGGTTTGGAAACTGTTTGTTACAAAGTAAAAGAGCTGGATAACAGGTTAACGAAAGTTTATACAAAGAAAGATATAATCGATAAAATACATATTTTTAAAGAGTTTTATAATTGATTTAAGCTTTATATTATTACAAAAAAAGCTCGATATTAATAAACTCTTAGTTTATTAATTTTTCAAAAGCTTTTTTCTAATGAAATAGATTTTTTTGTACGTTTAAACATTTGCAAAGTACCGCTATTAACAAGATTTGCTTGGATTTTGGCTTTGATATTAAACATTCTCAACAACTTAATCAAAAATAATATTCGATTTTTGATTAAGATGTACTAATATCATTATCGCTAAAAGGAAAAGAATTATGGTTTTTTATATACAATTTATTTCTTTTCAATGCAACAAATTATACGCGCTAACTTAACTTTTTAACAAAAAACAACCTTTTAAAGATTTAATAAAGAATATCGCTTATTAACAATTCCTTTTTTTATAATAAAGTATATTTCGATTAGAAATTCTAATTATTTGTTTATATATAATAATACTTTGGATATTTTTAGCTTAAAGAAAAAGCGTAGTCTATATGACGCAACTATATCCTTTGTTTTTTACAACAATTATAAAATCAAATATTAAATTTATTCTTTTTTTATTTTAGCGGAAAAAATTAATATTTTTTAATTGATTGAATCAATTAAAGCTTTTCCCAAAGCTTTATTGTTTAGTATTGAAAAATGGCAATTATTATTATTTAAGATTAATTTTAAGGATTATAAAGCTATAAAAAAGAATGTAGAGTTGAATTAAAAAGTTATTACAAATCCAATAAATATATTGGTTTTAAAAACAATTATTAAAATTAATGTAGTTGTTATAAGCATTAAGCCTTTATATATTTCTATAGTTTTTTATACAATTATAATATATAACAACAATAATCAACTTTTGCTTTTTTTTGAAAATGGTATATTATATCCAATAATACTTAAATCATATTATGATTTGGTACCAATTTTCAATAAGAATATATCGAAAAAAGGAAGATTTGTAATATCTAACTTTCCAATAAATGTTCGCGTATTTTTTGCGCATTTTATCGAATAAGCATTTATAGGAATTTTGTTTTGGGATAATACATTGATGAAAAAAAGCGCTTTGGAATTGTTATAGAAACTAAAAAAATAATTCAATTTATAATACAAAAAATTGAAAAAGAATATTTTAACCTTTTTTGTATAGATTTTTAAAGAAATAAAAAAACGGAAAAGAATATATAGAAAATATTTATTTTTTGGTTGTTTAGCAATAATTTATATATTAAAACTAAATATCGATCTTCTTATAAATAAAGAATTCATTGCTTTTTTCTATTTTACTTTCGATAGCCAAAAGTTTGATCGTTTACGTTCCCCAAGCTTTAACATCCATAATTTTTAAAACGAATCCTTTGAAGATAATAGAGATCTAGGATTTTCAAAGAAAAAATAATATATTAAAGAAAAGATTTCATTACAATAATTCATTTGCAAATTAAAATCATTTTGTATGTTAAAGGAATTGTTTATTATGCAAAACAAATAATTGTAGGTTCTCAAAATGTTTAAAATCGAAATAATGGATTTAAAATGTAATGGATTTGCAAAAAGATACTTTGCGAATTTGTAAAGTTTGGTAACCGGTATTGGAGGATATTGAATCAATGGATTTTGTTGAAGTATTTTGTTAGTATAACGGGATGAATATATTAACTTATTTGTTAATATACGGATTTGATTAAATTTGTTTTTTATGGTTTTTTTTTGTTTTTGTTTTTAGTTGATCAAAATTGATTAATAGATAGGGTAGAAAGAAATATAAGATTATAAAATAGCTTTGATCATTCGGATTTAACATCTTTATATAATCTCGCTTTTTATAAAGAGTATTTATATTTTTTTTATATTATATCTTAAATCATTATGTTATATTTTGTTTATTAAGTTTTATCTTTTTTATCATTCTCTTTTTTGATTATATATATATTCATTATAATCTAAACTGTCCATTCTGATTATTTTTCTCTTCTTTATTGTTCATGATCATTCTAATTAACCCTAGCCCCTATTCCCCTTTTGTTGTATTGCTCTCTTCCAGAAGGCCATTCTTTTTGTTGTTTTTGGTTGTTGTTTCCACCCCTTACCTTCTTCCCTTTTACAATATAAATAATAATGAAAAAAGATAATAAAAAAGATTTTTATAATACTCTTCGTTATAATAATTTAAATAATTAATCTATATTCAACAACAAATAAAGTATAAATCTTCATTGAAATAAAATTCTTTATTATATTATTAAATCGATAAATAATATAATCTTTAAATCTAAAATATTGATTTATAATAAATCTTATTAAACGTTTTAATGCTCTGCTTTTGTTAAAAGAGTACAATTATTAAAATACAAACATGATCTTTGGAACTCACTTGTTTTATAGTATAAGGAATTTACTATTACCTTTATATCTTTTAGCAACATTCTTAACACACATACACCGACGACGATATATCACGATACAGCGCCGCATAACATAAGATATATGTACGAAAGAGATACGAAGCGCTTTCTCAAGCTATTATAGCGGAAACGGGCTTCACTATATTGGCGAGGGGATCGCGGGTGGTCGATAGCGATTATACGCGGTAACGAGATCTTTTCTTGTTTACTTTTTTTCAAAATCGAATTAAGGAGAGATTTAGGAATATATTGCTTTCCCCTATTGTATTTGAAGGGCTTCAACGATCAACAACTTTTCAAAAGATCAATAAGCTTTTATAAGAGGCCGAATAGTAAACGGCAATTTGTTGCAAGTATATAATTATATTTATTAACTTTCTAAAAAAAATCGTTAAAACTTTTATCAAAAAAAAAGTATATATTATTATATTGATTCAAGAGACAATCCTAATGTGTATTGCAAACACTTTTATAACAAATATAATCACAAGCCCGAAAATCCTTAAAATACAAAAAAGTATAACAATAATCGAAACGTTTATAATGTAAACGGGAATCGTAAAAACCTTTAAAATTAACGGGTTATCGATTGCTTTTTAAAGCAAAGCTTTTAAAGCAAACTTTACAAAGAAAAACGTTGTTAAAGTAACAAAAATGAATAAACGTATTTTTATTAAATATACCTTTTTTATAAGCTTATATCGCAATAGCTTTTTTTTGATCCAAAAGAATTTAATTAAAGCTATTCTGAGTATCAAAAACGAAGATATCTTGAAGGTAGTAAAATACAAATCGGATTGAGTATTATATCTTAAATCCTTAGAGATAAAGAACGCTTTAATAAAGAATAGTTATAAATCAAAGATCTATAAAATCATTAAAGCTATATGTTTTGATCTTCCAAAGATATAGTATAGCCATTGTATACATTTAATACCAAACACTTTGTTTAACACAATTAACGAATGAATCGAAGTTATTAAAGAGATGGTAGAGAGAAAAACCCAGATCTAAACCGGTATTACTTTGATTAAATGTTTCAAAAGTTTTAGAAACAATATGAAGAATGTTTAAGTAGTTAATTTTATTACTTTGATTGTTCCCTTTTGTTTATTTGAAGTTACTTCTTTTTTTATTTTTTTATCCCCTCATAGTCAAATGGAGTTTTACAAACAAAGCTATCAAATTTATTACAATATCTATTATTGTACAAAATTTATATAATATAACAATTGTAATATCGCAAAAGCTAAATATCAAAAACTAATGTATAAACTATGCTCGATGTTTGCGAAATGCAACGAATATTACAATCCGTTTCCAGTAGGATACAAAAGTTACTCGCTGGCGTTTTGTAATACAACCGAAGATAAACTACAATATAACTTAATTAAAACTTAAATAGAATTAATCCGCAAAAACAATTGAGCGGTTCAAAAAGTATACGCTTCAGGGATAACTATATATATTATACAAATAATACATATATTTCAAACAAAAATTTAAAATTTTCAAACAATCCAAAGCATACAAAGCTTTATACAACTAAGCGTTGCTTAAACCTCGGCGTTTACTTATATTAAAATCCAAATACTAGTAATTTTGAGAAAAACAAACGATAACGCTAAATATATAACAAATACAATGATATCGCAAAATAAAGCATTGAAATGTTTTAAAATAATCCTGGATCAAATGAATCTAAAGCTTTTGTTATAAAATAGTGTATATAAAGTTTGCGTTAAAGATGCGATAGATATCAACAACGATAATACCGTAATAACCATACAATTGATTAAAGCTATCAATTCTTTTAATAAATAGAGGCCTGGATTGGTACAACAGCGAAGGTTGCAAGGATAATCCGATCCTATATATAACGATAGTATAAACAAACGTAGAAAAAAAAGCGAGGGCATATAATATTCTGTTTTAATTTGTTTATGAAAGCAAAGCGGATATAATTTATATTTAAAAACCCTAAAGTTTATTAAGCATTAAGATACAAAATCACTTGGTATACAAATACTACGCTTTTTACGATTTGTAGGAATTGAAGAAGGTAGTCGAAAAGGAAGTTAAACAATCAAGGATTATATTATATATACAGCGAAAAACTGTAATACAAATATAACAATAGTGTAGTAAACGTTGTAGAGATATAGTATAGCTTGAAATAAACAATTACTATATAATTAATATCTATTGTAAACTTAATACTATAGCAATAATACATTATACAATGAGTATCATTTTGGTGTTTTGTATACTGATTAAAAGGGATTTTAATGCGAAATACGATATCTACAAACCAAAGGTGTTGTTGGTTATTCAAAAAGCTTTATTTGCTAATTGGTTATAGAATACTAGTATGAATTTCATTAGCAAAGTAGGGATATTTACTTATCGCGTAAAGCATATAATTGATTTTATTTTCTTCAATATACTTTTCGCAAAGATAATAATGCACCGGGATATAAATTGCAGATCAAATTATTATACGCAAATCACTATTATTTTAGGATAAAGCACAATATCTAACAAATGTATTGGATATAGAATTATCGAAAGCGATTTATATACGTTTGCTAATCTAATAGAAAACGGAGTATATTGGCTATCGAAAATCGAAAATATTGCTATGGATATTAAATTAGAAACAATCGCAAAATGGTTTATTAATCTATTTCAACGATCGATACAAATCGTAAAGCAATCAGTAAACGATTGAGCATAGTTAATGCTTTAATGGATCAACAAAAGTGTAATAGTGTACAGCTTATACAAACACTTTAATAAAACTTTTGAGAATAGAAAACGGATACTTATTGCAATATACAAAACGAAAAAAGAGTATTAAAAAAAAATAATCGACAATATATCGAATAATGCAAATTTGTATAAAATAGTAAACTGGTACAAAACAATCCCCTTTTTTAAAGCTTCATCGCTTATAATCGACAGTTAATCGATTAAAGGTATAAAGGAGAAAGTATAGGCTTTATTGAACAAAATATTGCATAGATACGATAGCATTGATGATCTAGAAGCGGATCCGATATTAGAAAGCTATATCTTTATTTTCCCTTGGAATACTATTGTATCTTTTGAGGAGATGGAACGGAACATTATCGAGGTTTTAAATATTTCGTTAGAAACTAACAGAATTATAATTAAACTTTTGAAAACCTACTAAGATAATGTTAAAGAATATTTACGCGATTTTTTTAAATATTATTTCAAAAAAAGTTATTTCTTTAAGGTCTAGCGATTAATCGAAATAATAATACTGCTCAAAATCGACAAAAAAGATAAAAACTCCGTACACTCTTAGCATCCGATAACCCTACTATTTTGCGTAAACAAAGGTTTAGAACGAATCATTGCGAAACAGATAATATAGATGTTGTTGATATATAATACATTAAACCCTTAACATTACAGAGCGTTGCTTAAACAATCGGCTATGAACTTAATTATAATATTCGTATACAATGTAGAATATATCTTTACCAGGAAACGGGAGATTACATTGATTACAATAAATATTCAAGATGTATTCGATGTATTGCTACTCCGATAACTATTAAAAAGAATACAAAATTAAAGCTAATTTACAACTCTTCTAAAAATAGTTCGATCGTTTTTATTGGATCGCAAAATAATAGTTAAGCTAAAGGATGTGTATACAAACGAATCGCGGGTACAATGCGATATTCTTTAAGGTTTATCCTTATCTCCAATGCTTTATATACTTTATTTAACGAAACTTTTGAACTAGAACCAAGCTTTTCGTTTCGGGTATATGAACGATATTACATTTTACAAAATAAACAACATATTGGAAGAAAATATTATAGCGATTACGTAAAATATACAAAAAATCGAAACGTAGAAATAGACTAATAAAGTTGCTTTTGCACCAAAAAAGTTGAAGATGATATATTTCATTTATAAATATTATATACATACCCTGAAAATTGTTATCTCCTTTATATTAACCATACGGCTTATAATAAACATATTAAACGATACAAAGCAATTAATATTAAAATAACTAAGAGTATAGCTTAATTGTAAACTTACGTTCAAAAGGTATATTGTAGAACAAATGGAAAAAGTGCAAAAAATAACATTGTATATCAAACATTTTGCTAATACGTAACACAAACCCCTTACAACCTCTCTACGAAAAGCTATTATTATATGCGTTTTGCCTTTATTACTATATGGGGCAAAAGCGTGGTACCCGGAACAAACAAGATTAAGTGTGAATAATAACTATTTACAAAGCATTATAATAAGCACTTGTATAAGATCACGTATAACAAAAGTAAACAAAGTAATCAATATAGCAATAAAGGGTATATTACCAATCTGAAGGATTACATTTATAATAGTTGGTTTATACAATACAGGCCTCCCGCTTTACAAAGTAGCTTTGGAACATATCCGTATTAATATAACTTTTCGATTTAAAAAACTGGATATATATCACCCGTTTACTATACACCTAATCGCACTAGGGTATTGCATACAACGCAATACAAAGCTATGGATAGCAAACCAATTGCTTCCAAAAATATTTTATTCAATCCTTTTTTTTTTGTATTATACTTTTAGATATAAAACAAACTTTACGGAAGGGATAAATAAAGAAACAATAGCAAAAAGCTTTATTAATTGATAAAACGCTTTATCTTTTAGTACAATTATTATTTTTTTCAATAAATCCGAATTGTACGATAATGCAAACAAACACATAAACTACGGTTACACAATCTATCAAAAATAAAATCTTATTGTTATCGACAAAAGCGCAATTAATACATTCTCGTATATTTTCAATACAAAAACGATAAACGCTTTGAAAAGGCTACAAAAAGCGTTAACATTGTTAGTTACTATAAATATACAAAAATAACTTTGTATTAATAACATTTCGATAATATAATATAAATACACGAATACTTCGAATACTTTACAATGGGTATTTTTAAAAAGCTATAGATTTATTAATCAATATATAATTAAAATACAATAGTCCTCTAAACACTAAGGAATTACCAGCAATAAAGCAACAAATAAACTAATAAACGCAAACGCAAAAAACAATATAATAAACTCAAAGCCCATTGCGCAACCAACAATCAACGAGATAGATTCAATAGTACAAAACTTAATCCGCAATACAACAAATGATTGATAAAGTAAAAACAAATTTATATTAGCGAAAGGATATCGTAAATAATAATTGAATTATACATTTAAAAAACTTATAAAGCTTAATTTTATTAAATCAACATTGCATAAACTATTAGCGCTGCAATCTAAGCACAGCGATTTTGAAGTTTATTACAAATATTTTAAATACAAAGATATAAAAACCTATTACTTATACAATAAAGCTAAAACCTTTAAGTATTTTGTTTTTTGCAAAATCTCTACTAAAAGATTTTATTTGTAACCATTCAAACCTACTCGCCTATCAACAATCGCTTAGAAAAAGTACAACTATATACAATAACTTCTCGCTCTCCCAAAAAAGTTTGAACGTTTTGTTGCAATAATACGATATTTTACATTTTGCAATCGAAAGCTTAACAGCATCCTGAATAGTATCCAATGCAACGCTTTATTCAACCTTTTCCTTACCTCCCCTCCTCTTTTTTTATCCCTTACTTTACCTCGAAGTTTAATCTAAAGTACAATCTATAAAACACAGCATAATATTTTATATAATAATACAAAAACTGCAATTTAACGTAATAATTGCTTTTTTAATATTCTTTACTAATGCAATTGCTATACAATCCAATATCCACTCTCTTTAAATATAACAAACAAAAACCAACCCCTTCAATACAGAACACTCCCTCAAACAACAAAAAAAAGCTATCCAACAAAGTTAAAATTGTAAAAAACCGTTAGAAAAAGATGGTTTTAATACTTCAACTTAACAACATCGTACAATACATACCTAAATGATGAGCTCCTGGGTTTACAACCCATTAATATATCACTTGTTTTTAGTACCCCTCGGGAGGTTAAGAGTCTAGTTAGCTTACATAGACGTTAAACATAATAAATAAATAAATAAATAAATTAAAATACGAATTGTTAATCATCGATTCATTAGCAATTTGTACGGAATATAATAAAACATATAAAAAAAAATAATAAACAAAAAAGCGATAGTTCATTTTCGAAAGGAATTAGCGAAAGCGATATATACGCAAAAAAGCATTTAGAATATAAAGAGATAAATAAAAAACAAAAGCTATTTTTTTAAACAAACATTATAATTCCTAGATTTAAAAATAGAAGATAATTGGATTATAATAGAAAAAAAAACTTTAATTTTTATGGATTATTTCTTTGTATTCTCATTATATACTAATCTAATAGATATTATTAATTACAATATAGCAAAAGAAAGATATCCAAAATTATTAAACAAAGAATAGAATATTAATAAAAACAATAAATACTATATAATAACGAAGTTATCGAATGATAAAGCTTTCGATTTATTTAAATTTACAAACATTGCGATTAAGTAATTATTTAAAGTTTTGAACAATTATTTTATAAATTTGTTTAATGAATATATCGAGCTAAGCTATTTCTCTAGATATTTTAAACAAGTATATATTATTATAATCTCGAAACTAAACAAAAACAAATTGTTAATGAGATTATATTGTTTAATAGTTCTTTTAGATATTTTCGATAAAATATTAAAGAAATTAATTATTAATAAGATTTTAAATATAGCAAAAACTAATAGATTCCTTTTTATTTACTAAATAAAAGCAAAATCGATATAAAATATTATTGTAGCTTTAAAGTTAATTATTAAATAAACATATATACTTTGAAAATCTTTTCTAAATCAAATAGCTAATCTTTTGAATTTCGATATAGTAAAAGCATTCGATAATATTTCTCACTTATAATTATTATATATCCTATACTAAAAGCGTATATTTAAATATTTAACTAATATAATGATTAGTTTTCTTGTTACTAAATTTAATAATATAAAAATAAACAACTATATAAGCTTTTAATATTCAATATATAATAAAGTTTTGTAAGAATTATTGTTAAATTCGATTTTTTTTATTCTATAATAACGAATTGATTGCAACTTGTTTTAAAGTATATCGAAGAGGTAATATAATAGAATTTATAACCAATATCAATATCAATATCTTAATGTAAAACATTACTATTATAAATATCTACTAAATTCTATAATATATATATAACAAATATCAAGATTGAGCAAATCGATATCAAACCAAATTTGCTTCAAAAAAATACCAGTTTTTATATTTTATTAGAAATCTCAAACAATATAATTTTATTATTTTGATCGTTTTCGATATTATTATAATTAATTTATACATTAATATCGAAATATTAGGCTTTTAAATTGATAAACAATCAAAATAACAGAAATATAAAAAAAAAGTCGAATACAAATTAATAATTCAAACTTTGATTTTAATATATATAATATTTCTTATATAAAAAATAAGTTTATATAGTATCTAATAAGTTTATAAAATAATAATAATACTAACGGTTATTTATACTTTGATTATATAATATATACTAAATAAAATAAAAAAGATAAAGAAAAGTATTACTTCAAAGTTTTAAAAACAATAAATTGTTTCTTTTCGATTAGTTTACTATCACGGAGTGCCAAACTAGGGATCGAGTAGAAATGGTAGATTTCTATGAAGAAGAGAAGTAGAATCCCGAAAAGGATTCTATTTATCTAATTAGGCCTAGTGCGGCGCACGGACTATAAAGTCCTTTTGTACGATCGTTCCTGACATTATCCCCCCTTTTGTAATCTAACGCCTTCGTTGATCTCTTATAATAATAATTTTCTTTTTCCCTTTGTATTCCTTAAATTTATTGATAATCATAAATATATTTCCTTTTCCTTTCTATACATGCTTATTTCCCATTATTATTGTGATTTTCCTATAGTTCCATCTTGGTTATTTTCGGTTAAATAATACTACTTTTCGTTTTCCTTTACTTTTCTTCAAAAAATCTAAAAGTTTCTATTCTATTGCTATTTCCCAAATTGAGGTTTACTATATCTCTAATAGAATATAATCTTCCTTTTGCGTTTACCCCATTTACATATATTACATTTTGGATTATATCCATAACCATTGTATTTACTATTACTAATCCTATAGCCAAGTCGAACATTTATCTATATATTCTAACTAATATCAATAAGATAAACTTCTTCTTTTCTGATAAAACATAGTAATTTATTAGTTCGTTGTAAAGTATTAAAGATTGTATTATATACCATTCATAAAAACAAGTTCTGGCCAACCAAATTATCATCAATTTATTAGCTAAATTACATCCAATTTGTAATTTTTCATCGTAATTTTAAAATGCAATATAGAACCATCCCATATATATCTAATTTCCGTTTAAATATATATTATCGTTTTAACAATATTATAATCGTTGATTAGCAAAGTTTACGATGAATCTTAATGTTTTTAATCGAATTTTCAAAAATATTTTTGCTCCTACTCATTAGTATAATGGTTATATTGAAAAGCCCATTTCCGATGATTTTTTATTTTCTTTATTTGTTTATTTTTTTTCTTCAATTGAATAACAATCTTTGATAAATACCCCGCATTTTATCATCGTTTAATCCACGCTTTTTTTTGGAATCCTTAATCTATCCCTAGTACCCATTACGGAATTTCAATGATTAACAAATATTTTGTTTAAAAACTAGTTTTTGTTTATATTATAATATTCGTTTGCTAATACTACTAAATCATTAATTTCCTTTTTTAAATTCTTTATATTAATATTTGTTAGTTTTTCTGTATTCTTTAATATATAACGCTCGAATTTTGCATTTTTCAATTATACTTAATTAAGAGTTCTATTTTAGATACCAATATCTACAATTTCTGTTTATTCGTTTTCGGGTTTCATCGCATTTCTTTGTACTATTGGTAATATCATTTCTTTCTTTTCCTTTTTATTCATTCCAAATATTCTTTTTTTTTTTTGATCTTAAGTTTTCTTTTGTTAACTTTTTTTCTAACAATTCTTCGATTTCATTTTCGAATCCTATTTATTTTGTTTCTATATCGTTTATTTCTTTTTCTTTTACATTCTTTTGTTTAATTACGGTTTAACTTTGGATTTGCATTGAAGAATCAATTCGCAAAGCCTTTTTTTCCGCCATTATATTATAAAACATTTCTTTCTTTATACAATATCTTTTATTGTTTAATAAACTAAATAATATTATTTCTTGAAAATCTGGATTATTAATATCTTTTATTGCTGATTCTTTCATTCCCTATTAATTTATTCAATACTTTTTTGCAATAGTTTGTTATATATTTTCGTTTTTCATTTTTATTAATATAAATCGATAATAGTTTAAGAATTCTTTTTTGATTATATTTATCACCATCTTCTATTGTTTTACATCTTTCAATTTCAAATTTTGAATTAATTTCTTTTTTATAAAACTCCAAATCCTTGTTAATCATTATAATATAATCAATTTCGATGGTTCTATATTACCCTGAAATATTAATTCTAATTCTTTTGGATTGGTGGTGTAGAATATTTTATTTAAATTAATCGATATATTATCTTGATATTTTTCCTAAAAATAACGGTTTTGGATTGAAATTTTTATTATCTTTATTGTTTCTGTTAATTATTGTTATTATGGTTTTGCGATATAAATAATTATCAATTTTTAACATTAATGAATATTTATTCGAAACGGGGTAGTTACTATAATCAATTGTTTTGTTTTTGCTTTCAAAAGTGAAATCTTGATCACGGTTTTTCCTCGCTTATATCTAATATTTATTCAATCTTCTTTTGTATATTTCTTTTTATATCTTTGCAATTAAAGATCTTGATTAATTATATATTAATTATATGTTTATTTTTTGGTTTACATGGATCTAATAAAAGCAATATTATTGATATACAATTGATTTCAACATTAAGGAATTATCAATTCCCATTTTCCTATTTATATAGTTTGATAATATTTGTAGATGGGATCCAAAACTTTTGGATTTTTTCCTTTACCAATTTCAAAGATTTTGTATCTTTTTCAATACTTCAATTGCAAATAAATATGCTTTATAAAATTCTTCGATTTTTTTTTATACATTTTCTAGATTTTTTGGTTTTTGCTAAATATCTTTATTTTCGGAATAATTTTTCCAATGAATAAAGTATTCTAGTTTTTTTCAATAATCTTTTATTCTCGAATTTAACATTTTCTTTACTTTTTATTCCAAAATCTTTTTTTTATAAATCTTGTTCTTTATCACAATTGCTTTTAATAATTCCTTTATATTTTTTGATTTATTTATTTTTAATATTGTTCTATATAAACTTAATAAACTAATATAGAATATATTATAGTATTTGAATTTTTTTAATAGTTTTAAACGATAATTTTGTAAGTTTACACTTTTTCATACTTTGAATAAGCTTAGTTTTTTTGATTCTAATTTCATAAAATTTCTATTTGTAATTAAATTTTTGCAAAATAATTATATTAAATTCTTTGTTTTGAATGTTTTTGTTTTATATTTTTTATTATAATATTTTGTTTGAATATTTTGGCAATATATAAGGTCTGTTATAAAATCTATATATAAAACTTTTAATCGTTTTGTTAATTGTATTGTATCCTTTGATTTGTATTAAACTTCTATATTTATTTGAAATAATAATACTATTTTTCCGTTTACTTCGAATAAAAAGAGTTTTGTTATAAATAACAAAGTTGAATTATAAACGAATTCGGCCAAATATAATAAATTTGTTTAATCGTTTTGTTTATAATTAATAAACATTCTAAAAAAGTTTTTTAGCAATTGATTTAATTTTTTTGTTGATTCGTTAATTTGCAAATAAAATGTAATAAAGATTTTTTTGATTATTCGCAAATAAATTATTAAAACCTTTCAAAATGCGTTTATAAATAACTTTGCTTTATTTGTAATAATCGAATTTAATATACTTTATTTTGCAAATATTTTTCGAAGAAATAAATATACAAATTATATATTTGTTATATTCTTTTTGTAAAGGATAAATCTTTTTTCCTTTATTAATCTATATATTATTATTAGAATTGCATTATATACTGGATATAAAGATAAATTTTTTTTGTTTTTACTATTACTAAAATCCATTTTCGATTTAGATATTGAAAGGTTTATTATTAAATTCAATAATATTTTACTCTATAGTTTATTTGGAATTGGAATTGGGGTTAATTCTCCAAATTTCTTTTTATATAAGTTTTTATACCTTTAATAAACCAAATATAATTTTGTATAATCCTTTATATCAATATTTATTCTTAACCAATACAATACTTTTTTTATCGATATTATTATAATTGCTTTTCCGAAATAATTTATTATTAACAAATCGTGGAATTCTTATAATAATAATTTTTGTAATTTTTTATTCGGGGGTATATATAAACGCATATTATTATAATACTATTGTTGGGTTCATACTATAGGCCTACGGTTGTGTTGAGCACAAAATGTATGGTATGAAAAGTATTGTATTGAATTAAGATATGTATTCTTTTTTCTTCGTACAAAGGAAAAAGAGTATATCTAACTATAGAGGAAATTGTACATTAACTCATTTTCTGCCCCTTTGCCCAAAAT
>NGKF01000006.1:140741-225384 GCA_002162555.1 Monilinia aucupariae
AAAATGGAAAAAAGGGTGAAAACTCTTCTAGTGTATAACAGATATTTTATATCTTCCTTGCATGTATCGTACAATGCCTACGGCATTGCCCGATACATGTCAGGATCCTATTTACGTGTTCCGACAACTATAGTTTTTTATAAATAAAGAATTCCAATTATATTAAATCTAGATTATTTTTTTTATAATTTTTTGATTTTTGTTATTAAATTGTTTTAGCGTTTTAATAACTTCGCGGATTCGTTTGGTTTGCTTGTTTGTAGTATTAATAGCCTTTCTTCTTTTTCTAATTTATAATGGATTTTGTTTATCTCGTCGATTTCTTATAATATATATTCTTTTCCTTCTTTAATTACTTTTTTAGCCCAATCTATAATTTTGTATAATTTATTCTAATATCCTTTTAATAATATCAATGAATTCAATGTTTATTCTTGTAATTTCAATAAAAATATTGGTTCTATATTTTTATTTTGATAATTAGTTTTTCGAGAAAGATCATTTATTGGGTTTTTTTTTTCTAGTTTATGAATTATTACAAAATCAATTGTAAATAATATTATTGTTCACCTTGTTTATCTTTTTGTTAACGTTTTCGATATTGCAAAATATATTAAATTGTTATAATCTAATACAATTGTAATTTGGTATTAAGTTTTTTTCAAAAAATGTTTTTAATGTTTAATCAAATCTATTATAGTTAATAGTTTTTGATCAAATATTGTATAATTGATTTTCGTTAATATTAGCTTTTTTGAATAGAATGCAATTGAATGTTTATATATATCTTTTTATTTTTATAACAGAATTCCATAGATTGTTTTAATCGAAACATTCGTCTTTAAAAAATTGATTAGTATTGCTTTGAAATGTATTAGTAATAATGTTTTTGTAAAAAATTGTTTTAATTTATAAAATGATAATTTGTACTCATTGTTTCAATCTCATTTTTTTCCATTTTTTGTTAATTGTATCATTAGTAATACTATATTGCTATAATATACAATAAATCTTTTATAAAAATTGCAGAATCCTAAAAACGATTATATTTCTCTTACACTTTTTGGCATTGATTATTTTGTAATTATTTTCATTTTTGCTAGGTTTATAGAAACTCCTCGATTCGAAACTATATAATCTAAGAATTTTATTTTCGTTATATAAAATCGGCATTTTTGTAGTTTGCAGAATAGTTTTTATTCTTTTAGTTTCCTTAATATCGATTTTATATAGTTTAAATATTCTATACTATTCGCAAAATAAATTAAGATATTATTTAGATATATAATAACTATTTTATTTATAAACTCCCTTAAATATTTATTAATATAATTTTGAAATATTATTAATGTATTATATAATCCGAATAGTATTATTAAATATTTGAAAGAACTAAAACGATTTTTAAATATTATTATCTATTCTTATCCCTCGTATATATATATCAAATTATATGTTTTTTTAAGATCAAATTTTGTAAACAGTTTTGTTTTTCTTAATTTATTCAATATTTTTGATATTAATAGAATTAAATATCTGTTTAGTATTATTATTTTGTTTAAATCTTTGAAATCCATATAAGGTTTTAATTCTATTATTCCTTTTTTATTAGTAAATAAAATTAATACTTTTGCTTCCGATTTTGATGGTTTAATAAAACTTATTAATATTATTTTATTAATGTATTTTTTGAATATTTTCAATTTGTATTTCGATAAATTATAAATCAGTTCGAATAATAGTATTATTCCCTTTCTCAAATTTATTTTATAATTCAATCCTATTTTATACGGAAATAGTTTTTCTGCTTTTTTTTTGTTAAAAACATTTATAAATTCTTTATATTGTTTTAAAACTATTTATTATATCGTTTTGGGTTTTATTTGATCTTTTATTAAAGTTTAAAAATATATTATAAATATATCCTCATTTATTTACTTTTTTATATTCGATATATTATTTATTAAATTAATAAATTTAATAATGTCCGTTTTAAAAATGGATTTTTCTGTTTGATCATATTTTAATGATTTTTTTGTTCTTTAATTTATCTTTAAATTAAATTTCCTTAATTATAACAATCCTAAAATGATATTTTCTATTGTTAAAGTTATTTCCTTAAATATAATTATTCCTGGATTTTGTATTAATAAACAATTTAATTATATAATTTTTAAAATTGATTTTGATATTGATTTTAATATGTTTTTTTTTGTATCTTTTATTATTAAACAATACAAATTTAAGTTTTTGTATTTTATTTATCCCATTATTTCTTTTGTAATAAAGTTTGTGATTGTTTCTGAATTTATAATGGTTACGAAAAAGACTTTGTTTTTTTTGATTATTATGAATTTTATTATTATTATTTGAAAAATTGAATTTGTATTTAATATTTGCAAATAATCGAATATTTGTTGGTTTTTGTTCTAATCCTCTTTTAAATCTCGATCTTTTCTTGGATTATTTTGGGTTTAAAAGTTTTTAACCCCTTTTTTCATTGCTTTTACAAATAAAAGGGATTTTTGTTTTTTAAGTCTCTTAACTTCTTTATACAATCATTTATCCAATGATTTGTATTATCACAATAGAAATAAAATTTCTCGATACAAACCTTTTTCTTTTGTTTTTATAATATCTTTAAATATCGAATTCTTTTTATTGTATTTAAATTATTGTTTATTATATATAAACTTGATATATTTAATGTATTTGTTTTCGATATTGGTTTTTATGAAACTTTAATATCGAATATAATTTTAAAGAATAATTTTGTCTTTGCTCGAATCGAGTTTTTTGCATTTTGTGCTACAATTTTCAAATTTTTATAATTTGTTAGCAATTGGTCGTTTAAATCTATATATATTCTTTTTAGAATGGTTTATATTAACTTTATTTTATAATTTAAAGTTATTACTTTTTCTTTGTTATACTATATTACATCTTATAATAATAATTCGAAATAATTGTTTTAATCTTACACTAATTGTTTCTTTCTCATTTTAACATTTACCATCTTCAAATCTGTTTTTAATCCAATATTTATAGGTCCATATTCTAAAAACAATTAATCTTTTAATAATATTTAATTTGTGAATTTTGTAAAGATTATAATATTATTATTAAATTTAGTTATTTGGATCCTTCGTTTAATAAATTCTATAATATAGTTCCGGGTTATTATTGCTTGATTTGTTATATTATGGATTCTTTTTAATATAAAGTAATCTTCTAATTCCATTATTCAGATTTTTATATTTCCTTTCTCTACCTCCAAAGAATTAAATGTTTTTGTTTTTAATCTATTTTATAATGCGATATTTTATAATAGAGTATTTTTGTTCAACATTCCCAATATTGTTATTAGTTTTTTAATGGCTTTTAATAATTATTTTATAAATTTAAACTCTGTAAATACATTAAATACTTGGATTCTTTCTAATTTTGTTTTTGATAATTTACTTTTCTTTATTAAGAATGCTACTATTTGTTTTTCCATAATAATCAATCTTTTTTTTTAGTTTCGTTCTTGTTCTTTTAATATTTTAATCTTTCAATATTATTTTACAATTATTCTTTGTAAGTTTTGGAACAAATTTGATAATAAAAATGATTTTTTTTTTATTAGGTTTCTTTGATATAAGTTTTTCATTTTTGTTTGAGGTATTAACAATTCTTCGAAATCTAATAAATTAATAAGATTTTTGTTTTCTTTTTCAAATATAATATATTTTCTTTGATTAGTTAGATTATCCCCAAAATCCAATTTTGATTATTGTTGTATATTACTAATAAAGTTTAAAGGTCCATTTACTATTTCGATTATGTTTTTCTGGTTTTCGTTTATAATTATATATATTGTTAATCTATTGATTTCGATGATTCTTTTTTTTATGAATGAGGTTTTTTCCTTTTTTTTGATATAAAAATAATTGGTTTTCGAATTGTTATTTAAACTGGTTTGTTTAGTTTGTTTAACTTTAAAGTTTTTTATTTATTATCGTAAATTTATTTAGTATTCGATATTCGATTGTATATAGTTTTGTTCAAGTTTTATTTGATAGGTTTAATACAATATAAAATAGAAATCTTTATTATAGAATACCAAATTAAGGATTGAATAGAAATAATAGATTTCTATAAAGAAGAGAAATAAAATCCCGAGAGGGATTCTATTTATCTAGTTAGGCCTAATGCGGCGCATGGACTATAAGGTCCTTTTGTACGGTCGTTCCTGACATTTACAAAAGTTATAAAGCTATTCTTATACTAATTCTTTATATAAAAACGATATACACTTTTTTAAAATTTTATTTCGATAAACTTTAAACAAAAACGAAATATAAAATCCAAACAATAAGAATAATAGATTTAATCCGAAATATATATTATAAGATTAAAAGAACAATTTGAGAATATGAAAAAAACAATAAATTTTTTTATTCTAAGTATATTTAAATACAATTAAGCTATGAAAAGTATAGAGATCAAAAAGGTTTCGATTTATAAAACTACAATTCGATAACCAATAAATAAATACTTTTTGTACTATTTGCAATCGATCGAATTATACAAAAAATTCGAAACGATTGATTGAAAAAATAGCAAATTATAAAGAACAAGTATATTAGTTAAAGAACGTAAATTTGTCGCAATTATAAGATTCAAAAGATTAAAATCGCAATATATAACAAAATATCGAAAAGGGTTTCATTAATAGTTTTGGCAATTGAAACAAAAAGATTTAATTTAAAAGATTTTTTTTACAATTATAGAATCCTTAGCATTATTTCGAAATGCAATTGTTATAAATAAAGAAAATAAACAACAAAAGATATATTATTTGAATATTTAATTTTCGAAATTCAATAAATAGATTTTCGATATATTATGCGCATTTTCTTTCTTAACTATTTGGTTTAAAACAATTCGATATTAAAAACAAGAATAATATAATTAATAAAAACTGGCTTTTTATTATAGTATAAATTATTTTTAGAAATATCGATTAATAATACCTAAAATACTATTAAAATACCTAACAAAAAACTATTATAAATTTTATAAATCATTTTAAAACCTATTTATCCCAATAAATCAATCTTTTATATATTATCAAAAAAACTAACAACAATCTTAATACTTTTAGTATCGTTTTTAATTTTATTAACAAAGTTATATTATTATTGTAATCACGTGTAGCGCTATATCTAGCTAGATGTCTTCATCTCATATACTCAATAGAACACATATACTACTTCTAGCATATTAAACAATATACACTGTTCCCACTACAATAATTATATATATCAAAAAACCCATTGCAAAAAATCCGGCACCATACTTAAACCTTATACAAATCCAAAAAAGTGATAAAATTAAAAGCAATCGATTCAAAAGCCTTTATTTATCGAATCCAAATGGCTTTAATATCAATAGTATATTTTTCGCGTTAAGCTTTAATAATTGTAACAATAATATTCGATATAGTTATAAAAAGAATACAATATTGCTTCGATACAGATTTGCTTCGATATAGATATCGAAAAACGAATCTTTTTATTATTCATTTGCAATATTTTTTTGCAATAATACATTCTATATTCAATAATAAAAAGCTTCAAATTTCAATTTTTATAGTATATTAAAGTTGCGATATTCTTTATTTTATTTGCGATATATATATTGATTAATAAAACGTTTTATATAACTTTTATATATCTAATAAGGATTTATAGATATATATATTAATATCATTTTTGATAAAAGTATAAAAAAAGAATATTTATATTCTAACAAAAAGCTTTATTTTTGCAACAACGCTTATATTTATTGTATTAATATATATATATATATATAAAAGCAAGTTTTATAATCGAATTATAAAGATATTTGATATAACATCTATAAAGAAAAGATGTTGTAAAATTGTAAAAGCAAAAAAGAAACTTATTATAAATGTAGTTCTTTTTTGAAAGTATTATAATAAGATTTAATGAATGATTTAGAGAAATCAAAAAAGGATTTATTAATTTAAAAACAAAATAAATGTTTAATTATATAGTTTTTAATAGAAAAAAAGAAAATATCAAACAAAAAATTATTTAACGAAAAATAAAGCTATTTACGAAATGATACAAATGAAAAATAAAAAAGTAAATAGTAGAATAATAAATGCGAATGTTTTTAAAAAAGAATGTTTAAAGAGTACAAAAGAAATATAAAAGAAATACAAAAAAAGATTTATTTTCGAATTTGAATTGAAAAAAGCATACTTTTTAATTCGTAACGATTATATAAATCAATATATTAACTTTAATTAACAAACAAAATAAAATATGTTCAATTTATTAATATTATAGATTATTAGTATTTAATAGAATAAATAATAATCATAAATCTTTTGAAAATCTTTCGAAAGAATAAAAGGTTATTTTGTAAAAGCTTTTTCTATTTTTTTCTTATAAAACATCTATTATTGTATATAATATAAGCAAATCGCATGGTCAACGTAGCTATAGCTATAGATAGATCAAATCGATTATGAATTACTATTACTACCCGAGAAAGTCACCATTCGGAATTCGGATTCTCGATAACAGACTGCATCGGGACTGTCTTGGTTAAACTTTCATATTCTCAACGGCTTCACATATCCTCGTCGTTCAGACAGTACGTAGCAATCTAATTCGATAACGATACGAATTAATACTGGATCCATTAAGAAACTCGAACTTTATCATGATGAACTAGAAAGCTTCTTCAGCCCTCCTCAACCAATTGGCTTCTTAATTAGGATAAACATCGGCAGGGAAAAAGGATGAAGGAGCACGAATCTGAGAAGCCATTTCCCAACTCTCTGGAGGATCTGGGACATTGATGGACTTCCATCATCTGCACCACGCCGATAGAATAAGATCCGCCCATGATATTTGCACGGAGTCGACCATCCCTTACTCATACGGAGTAGGTAATCGGTGAGTAGGATTTACAGGTTTGGTTTTTACTTTTTAGCCTTTCCAGCTTCCAGGTCTTCACCGCAACAGAGCTAGCTTCAGTCTCGACTAGATAGAGACACTCTCCTCCTTCATAAGATCTACCAAGTCACCCATCTTGCTCCTCTACCCACTTAGCCACTTTAGCTTGGAGTCCTGTACCCACAAGTACATGCTCTGACTATCCCTCCAAGAGTTTAAGCCATACGACATTCCCATGATCCATGGCGAAGTTTAACGCGGTTTCTCCTGCGAGGAAGGGCAACCTAGGGGAGTTTTGATCACGATTAATTGGACTAAGCTAAAGAATTTCTAGTTTCATCTACTGCTGATTGTCTATGGCACCTCCAGACTTTGTGGGATGTGGAAAGAACGATCGTATATGTAGCAGGCTAGCAGCCCATTCGCTTCTCCTCAGGAACATACTTTCCGAAGCCCTTCCACATCCCATCCGCTTTGAAAGCATTACATAGTGTTGGCCGTCTGGCATACCAACTTGCAAGTGTATCTCTATCTGAACCGGGACCACAGCATCGCGAAACATAAGGTTACTGCAGTATACACATATGGCCCATCCGCCCCGCATTCGGAACCAAGGAAATCCAGCAATCACTAGGAGCTCGAGTATCATACTGTATCTGTCTTCATCGGAGATTTATGCACGCACCCACCATTTCGCGATACCCTTCTTGAGGATCCAAATTTCAAACCGCCCCCTTCTAAAAAAGAACTTATAATCACCTTGGCGCCCACCAGACTCTTAGTGCACGATTGGGGTAACGCTTGGAGTGCACTTGAAGTTTCCCACCGGATCACTTCTGTGGACTAAATATCCATATCTTACTCAGGCTGTCCTTCAGTCGAAAATCTTTTCCATCTTTTCCATCTCTTCCTTCTCTCTATCCTGTCAAGCCATCATCAGTGTTTTGTCACGGAACGCGAACCACGAGTCCACAACTCGAACACTTCATGGATATTCCTGAAGCTGCAGCTTCAACCCATGCCAACATGAACAATACCAACATGCAGCCTACAGGCACCAATGGAGAAGCCAAAGCTCCGAGTACGTGGATGTCTTGAATCTCCCATGCAAATCTCTATACCTCTAACATAGATCATATAGGCACCAAAAAGAGAAGCGTAAACAACATGAAACCAGATGCTCTGCAAAAGAAGAGAGAAAACGACCGCAATGCCCAAAGAAATATCCGAGAAAAACAAAGAAGAAACCTGGCAATGTTGCAGCATAAAGTCGACGTATTAGAGAAGGCCCGGGCCCACGACCACGACTTGAGAAGACGACTTGATGAATCGGAAGCATTGAACGGAAGATTGCTAGGACTTTTAGCTGAAAATGGCATTCCTGCCCAGACAGCGTTGTCATCCGCGCAATCAGATATGGATCAACCTGGTTCCGGGCTAACTTATCAAGGCCGACAATATTCTCCAACCAGTCAGTATTCTCCAACCAGCCAGTATTCTCCAAGCAGCCAGCAAATGTATCCCGTCGGACCTCAACCCATGTTACAAAGACCTGTTCAGTATATGATGGGATCTCACACCGGATCTCACACCGGATCTCACACCGGATCTCACACCGGATCTCACACTGGATCTCACACTGGGTCTCCATCGAATCCCATCATTACATCGCCTGAATCTATGGGAAGTTCTCTGGGTACTCCACCTCGTCCTCTCACCCAATCTACACAATACTCTGGACAATCCCAACCCATTGGACCGATTCAACACATGAGAACTATGTCACAAATTGGAAATAGCCAACCAATGGTATATTCTCAACCTCTTGCCGTTCAAGGTTCGCCGATATTTCCATCAATGGCAAACACTCAATCGATGGCAAACACTCAATCGATGGCAAACACTCAATCGATGGCAAATGCTCACCATATGGCTAATACTCAACCGATGGCAAATGTTCATCATATGGCTAATACTCAACCGATGGCAAATGCTCACCATATGGCTAATATTCAACCGATGGCTAATACTCAACCGATGGCTAATACTCAACCGATGGCAAATACTCAAGCGATGGCAAACGTTCCCCATATGGCAAATACTCAACCGATGCCAAATGCTCACCATATGGCAAATGCTCAATTGATGGCAGATGCTCACCCTATGGCACACTCACAATCAATTGGAATGATTCCAGTATCTCCCGAAGTCAAATTTGAAGAATCAGCATATCAATCGTATTCGCCCATGGCCGAAGATTGGTACAACGCGCAAAACAACCTTACACAGCCACAGCCACAGCCACAGTTACTGGCGTGGGATAATAGCGCTATCTTTCGACCTCAGCAGGGTACGGCTTATGCTACAGGAATGAATATGATTTGATACCCCCTTATGACGATAAACGAGAACAAAAGCAACTTTTAGCATTTTTACTCGTTCCTTAAGCGTAGCATTGCGAGTCTTTTCTTTTTTTCATAAAACAAGCCGCAGGCATACACGAACACGACGAGAGTTGCAACTTGATAGCAGTATTGGGAACGGCGCGGACTATCCGGCATATACCTTCGGATTATCACCTGTACAAGGTCTTGATGGGTCAAGCGTCGTGGCTTGCGAAATCAAAGGGGGTTAGGCGGGTACGGTGGTGTCATAACTGGTTGGTAGGCATGGGGTTCGGTTCATTGGAGTACATGGTGTTTTGAGCGTCTTTATACCCCACAAGGAGGAACGAGAGCACTAGATTTTTATTCGTTTACCATTGTCTATTCTTTGACGAATTTGTATGTTCGTTCATGAGTGTGTATTCGATTTTATCTTCTGGGACCTGGTTCAAATAGAAATTTATGTGGTTTTGGAAAGGATGGGATGGGACAGGATAGGATAGGATATGATAGGATTGGATTGGATTGGATAGGATTGGATTGGATAGGCTGAAATGGGAGGGATTGAATAGGATAAAGTACATAGTGTCTTTTTTGTTTATTGTTTATTGTTTTTCGAGAACTTTAGAAGTTCTTTAAGTGTATATAGATTAATTGCGCTATTGCGGTTGCTGAACATATACTATAAAAGTGTCATTTTAATAAAATCTTGTTTGTATATCATCTTGGGCGAATCTGATGGTGAGGATGATGATGATGGTGATAAAATTCTAATTCTAGATGCCAATTTCGCTACACATTTTACCCCGCGTTTGTCTAATTACAACGATTCATCTAAACTACCGAATCTCTGTGTTACGATACTAATGTATATGATGATGAATATTATGGATTAGATAAAGATCTTAAGTTAGGTACGAAGAGCTGAGCCCTTATATCGCTATAGAGATATACAGTATTCTATGGCCGCACCCATGTCAACTTAGCCATCCATGTCTACTCGAGTATAATAATAGCATCATAACAAACGCCATCCGGAAGAGTACCAAAAAAACTATCAGCGCTTCTATTGATTTTAGGTTTGTGAAGAAATGTGGAGGAGGTACTGAGATATCTATGAAATATACTCTGAAAAACCATGCTTCCCGTTGGTAACGTACGTAGCGTTACGCACGCAGGTTGCGTGGTGCTTAACTTTTACCTCAATGGGCGGGAGGTTTGGGGTGGCGACTGGCCGGATGGATGCCGGTTTTGGGGCCGGTAGTTGAAGGTTTGAGATGGGGTGGTTTGTTCACATGATACTTCTGTGTGGAGTCCGAAGTATGGATTATTGTGCGAAAGGGATGGGATGGGATGGCATGTAAATGTGGGATTAGCCTATCCTTGATAGGTGGAGGGATAGCAAGATACGGTAGGTTTGTTTTGATGGTTGTTTTTGGATTATTACTTTAGGTGTTTGGCTATTGGGTTGAGGTTACTTTTCTACTGTACTCGAATAGGAGGGATGGAGATGCTTCTTTTTTCTGTAGATGGATGGGGAACACGTGGAATGGTACTGCACATACAGCAAGCATGCTGTAGTAAGGTTATCTCTAACCAGATTGGTGTAAAGACATCGTATTTTTGAAATGTTGGGAGATGCTAATGATATGTGTGTTCTTATCGCTGGTAGCTAATACAATGAATGTACTGTATGCAAACCGATGCGAGATAACCTGTTCGAATAACTTGGGTAATACTCGTAGACACATCAGCATATGAAAGTACGAGGTTCTATTCTATAGTCGTCGCGTAGGCTTGAGATTAATGTTCTACAACTAGGGGTTCAAGGGTTTCAAACTTATTAGGATCTAAAAGTTGGATTGAAACGAAGAAAGATATGTACGAGTATTTGAATCTTTTATTTCTGCAGCCAATTGAAACTTTGAGGTATTGCTCTTTAGAATTCTTTCCTTTTCAACCCTTCTCGTAGACTTCGTACTATGCAAAAATATAAAATACGAGTGTACTACTAGTAGTAAGATCTCCTCAGTACGGAGTAATCACAACTTCTTCGTTCCTCGAATAAACTAACTCTCTCTATATTTCCGAGCCTCGACTAGTAATATCTAATCTTGATCCTCGAATCTCGAATCCGGGATTTTCAAGTCCGTATAAAAACCCTCAAGATCACCAGGCAGACAGAAATAAGAAAAAACGCAAACATTTCTTTTTACGGAAATTCTTCATATAATTACCTCGGTATTGACTGGTGATTACGCGAGTAGTTGATTTAATAATAGTCAATGAAACACAGAAAGAACACTCTTCAATGAACACAAACCCCTCAACTTCAAATCTCAAACCATGTTTCTCCCTCAGATTCCCAGACATGATAGAAAACCACTCGATAGACTCATCTGCATATACTTCCCGTTATCCAGACCAACAGAGCTTGTCAGTTTTCCGATTAAACTTTTCATTAATTATACTTTCCGCTCTGACGGATTGAATTCCACTTTCTGTTGTCTTAGTTTTTTCGTCTTTCCCTAAGACTTGTGGAAGAAGCACTAACTGATTAACCTAACCTTAGGATGGGAATTGTGGATTTCTCGTGGGGCGCATTCTGGGGCGACTCATTCTGGGGTAGAGGGTCAGGCAGGGATTCGTAAGGAACTGTAGGTGCGGTGCGTATACTGTAAATATAGAGAGTACTCCGCAAAAGTTACTTTCTTACCCCTTATCTCCTTTGAGTAAAACGTAAAATAATCACATATTTAGCCCGTACTATGAAATAATTGGTGTTTGTTTAATGAAGGAGAAGTTCTCATTAGAGCATAGTCAGGAGAGTGATACTGTGAGTGCAATTTGAGTATCTTGTACGTTTTATGTACTCGAGTAGATAGAACGACATGAGGGATCAACAAGATGAATGAGATGAATGAGATAGACGAGATGAAAGGTGAATATGAATATCATGATGATTATTATTGTTATCCAGATAATATTAGCATTGTATATAAATCCTCAATCTCATTAATCGAACTGAACTTTTGTACCCCTCTCTACGTAAGCGAAATTGTTGTAATCACGTGTAGCGCTATACCTAGTTAGGTGTCTCCACCTCATATACTCAGTAGAACACATATGCCACTTCTAGTATATTAGATAATATACATTTTTCCCACTACAATAGGTTATAACCCCGTATTATACATTCATTAAAGCAATTTGATTATTATTTTATTGATTAAAACGATATATATGCGTTTTTTTAAAGAAAACGATCGCTTTTTCATCCATTTCCGTTGGAAAAATTACATTTTCATTATTTTCATTATTTTCATCGAAATCTTTATTCAAATTTTTATCAAAAACGTTGATTTCACTTACCCTTTTTCAATGCAATTATATTAAGTTTTATTACGATTAAATAAAGCTTTATTATCTTTTTTATAAATCATAATTAAATGGATTATAAAAGCTTTTATTTGAATACTTTTATATATACAAATTGCTACGAAATTGTACTTAGTAAAGAAAAACTATCTGTTTTCGAATTTACAAAAAAGCTTATAGTAAAAAAAGCTAAAAAAAGTTGTTAAGGAATTATAGAAGCGTTACAAAGATCAATAATTCTTTTGAAGAAGGAATTTGAAATGATATTAATATTTTACAAAAAGAGAAGAAGAAATATTATAATTATTTATCACGGAGAATAGCTACGAATATATAATAAAGTGATATTAGAAAGGAATAAAGATATAGGTATAAAACAGTGATTGTATTATTGTTTTTTCTTCTAAATATAAGATTCATCTACTTCTTATATATTATATATGAGTAATTATACGTAATAATACGTGATTATTGTATAACTTTGTAATCATAAAGATCTATAATACTTTAATCTATAATATCGATATAGATCATTGTATTCTTATATACAAAGTTTGAATCCTTATAGAACAATGCATTATATTGCTTTTAATTTTGTAGATCAATAAACGATTAGTATTTTTATATATCTATTAGAGTAAAGGCTAAAAGCCTTCGATAATCTTAATCTCGGCAATTTCAAAAAGGTTAATAAATTTATACCTCTATTACTAGAAGATTCTTAAAATCGTTGTATTCGACAAATACATACTTCGACAAAGTATATGCTTCAATAAGCACATACATACCATGCATTTAGCGTGATACACCCTTTAGATTATATACACAGCATATAATCTAACTACAATGCAAACAAAATAAATAAATCTACAACTACGCGTTGTGTAATACTTTAAAATAAACAAACAAACGGAAAATAAGTTAATGATATATACGCAATTTCCTTTACAAATAGTTGAATAAATATAATTTCATATAATTCTATAAATGTTTGGATCGTCGATCTCATATGCGGCGATAATTATAATTGAAGAGATTTATTGTATATTTGTTAGATTTGATTGTTTTGTAATATATTATTGTTTTATTGTAATTTTTATCGCGTAGGTATTTAATCGTAACTTTAATCCTTTAATTTTACGATTCTTTAAGGATAAGTACTAGTAGTTGCAACAATAACAACAACTATACCAACAACAATACTATTAACAATAACATTATCAATATGCCTTGTTGTAACCGCAACTCCCAAACCGGGAACCTTTCCTATATTTGGGAAGCATTGGTTGCTTTTTGCCGTTATATTGTTTTTGTTTCTTTTACTTTTGTTTTTGCTTTTTTGTTTTTTTTTTTGCTTTTTCTATTTCTTTTTTTGATCCCTTTGCTTTTCGTTCATTTTCGGGACCTCTCTATACCTTTATTCCTTTTCCCCTTTGCTTTTATTGCCGCTTTTTGCTTTTTCGTTCCTTTTTTCTTTATTTTTTCGATTCTTTTCCTTTTCGTTCTTTTCAAATTGGTTCTTTTGGCGAAAGTGATAATAAGAATAAGGATAAGGATTAGAGTAAAGATAAGGATAAAGATTCTTTACTTCGTTGTAAAGTAAACATTATAATTATTTTAGCAATATATTATTTATATTTCATAGAATTCTAATGGGGATCTTAATGAGTCGAACAATAAGGGGTTTGGAGTGGTATCTTTCATTCTTGTTACTCTTTCTATCTTGGCTTTCCATACTTTTGTTAAAAAGACTCGGTTTAAAAGGTTAAAGAATTTTCATTTGTGTATACAATGTATAAAATCGCTGATTGTTAGACAAAGAGATAAAATTTACTATAAAAACACGGATTCTTAAAAAGTTCAATATTATTAATGCTTTATATACATATATCGGCTTTTGCCGATACATTTATATATAATAACAAATAATTTCTTGGCTACAAAAACTAATAATAATAAAAAGATATAATACTTTTTTTTTGTTTTATATTATAATCGCTAATTATATAATTATAGAAAGTAAAGCGTTTCCGGATTGCTTTTCGGAGCGTTTTGAAATATATCGATCTTTAGGTGACTTTGGAGTTGGCGTGGGGTATATTTGTGTTAAAAGTGGATTTCTTTGGAAGCGGGTATATTTCAAAGGATTATTTTGCGACGGCAAAGATGAAAAAGAAGAGGAAGGAAAGGAAGATGAGTAATAATGATAATGGAAAAGTTGTTTAGAGATAAGCTTCTTTAAGGTAATGGGGTAGAGAATGAGGTATAGAGTAATAGGGTATAAAGGGAGTATTGTAATATTAATTTTTGTTATTTACATTAATCGTGATTTGAATACTATGTAATTCCTGATTATTCGATAACCTTTGTAATTTAATCCTTAACGTTTTGCATATTGATTAGTTTAACAAAATATTTAAACTTTTGTTTAATAAAATTCTTAGTAAGCTTATTTACTAATATATCAGCAATTGGTAAATATATAATTAAGAATCGCTTATTAGCATATTTTTAACAAAGCTATATATTCTAAATATCCATATATTTAAATTTAATAAAGATTCTTTCATTCTCACCAACTATTAATCGGATCGTTTAAATATTATTGCAAAAGATATTAATAAGTTTTTTTATTAATACTTTGATCTTTTTTAAAAGCTTTAATATTGCTATTGCTTTTTTGGTTAATCTTTCCATATCTAAAAATTCTGCTTTTGTAATCGAAATAATAACTATATTTTATTTTGTAGTTTTCTATACAATAACACTACTATATAATATAATTATATAACCTTAAAAGAATCTCTAAGTAATTGTATCATTTGCAAAGAAAACATTTGAAAAAATCATTATTTGAAATATATAATTATCCCTATAGCAAATAAAGAAATATCGAAATCCGTATAAATATATAATACAATAATTTGCTATTATAAAGTAATCCTTTAAAAGATTAATATTATATTCGTTTAGTTTGAAAAAAAAGAACATTGAATCAGCCTTAATTATTATAACCGAATACAAGATTAATTCAACTTTTTTCTAATATTTCTTTACTTTAAAAAAAAAAACTATATTTTTATTTTTTTCGAATATTATAATTGAAAATGGTATAATTGCTTTTCCCTTTGTAAAATCAAATTTGCAAACGATTTTGTCGATATAAATGTTATATATTAGTTACAATTTCTTAAATTATCGATCTCTAATAATTCGAATCCCTAAAAACCATTAAATATCGTTGAAATCTTTAAGCTTATATTTAGCTTTGATTCTATTAATTATTTGATCCTTTTAACGTTTATATCTTTTATAATAAATCATTTGGATATTGTTAACAAAGAATAGAATGAATATATAGAAATCAAAAGATATAAAGATATAAGGTTTTTTTTTGCATTTTACTATTTTCAGATTAATAAGTGTACTTATAAACTTTTTATATCAAAGTGCAGGGGAGTCTCTCAAACTATACAGTATACAATCGAAAGTAATGAATTTATCAAATATTTTATACCTATTTGGTATATAGTATATAACTGGATTCCCAATAGAATCTTGAAATGCATTAACAAAAGCATTCACAACGTTGTATTGTTTTGTTTCAAAATCATTTTTCGTTATCATTGCCATTATTATGCGGAAGGATCGCGTGGTAAACGTAATTGCATATATCGATTCGATTATCGCTATATCCTAAAGATCTTCTCTAACTATTAATCGTGATCTGCAACAATCGATATAACCGTTTTGATTATTTTTATAAATAAATACCCATTAAAATAGAATAAGCTTTAATTTAATCGATATTGTTTCAATTTTTTGTTAAATGTTTCGATTCTATAATGCTTTAATCTTGCGATCATAATTCATTTTGAACTAATATCCAAATATATAAGTTCTAAAATTATAAAAGAACCTTAATGATAATGGTACCATTGATTTTAGCATTTATAAAAGATCCGTAACCTTAGGTTGAATCAAAGGTATAATTGTCAGTTTATATTTTATTGTGGCAATTATTACGTTATATATAGTGATAAACTTACCATTTTGTTTATTTAGCTCATCCTCTTACTTATCAAGCCAAAAAGTGTTATAGAAATTATTTAATTGTTAAAATCCATTTCTGAATCCGTATAATTGAGCAATTACAATACCAATAAAAATATTAGTCTTGTAATAACTATTTGCTTATTGATATAAACGATTTAAATGTTTAATATAATCTATTGTTTAATACTTTGTATAATCGAGGACTATATTAACATCGTTAAACGCATCGAATTTAGTATACTTTTTAGTATTGATATTAAGCTTAAGAATCTTTATTTGTAGAGTATATAGCTATTTAATAGCTTTGTTAAATATAAATAGCAAAAAAGATTTTTTAAACGTATTCCTCTTTATAAAAGATAACATTGTATCTCCCTCCTCGTTATTAAGAATCAAGTAATTATTCAATTTATTGTTCTCGAAAATATTATTTAATACTAGTATTAATGGTTTTGGTGAAGTTGTTGATTCTCTATAACCAAAATCCATACAAGCTTTTTGTAAATTAATTATTTCGAGCGGGCTTTTATCCTCCGCTATAAATACAACCAACAAAAATCTTGGTTTATTAGAAACCGGCGTTGATTTGTTAACTTTTATAATTATATCGGGATTTAACGAAATGCCATGCTCATTATTATGAATTGAGATAAATAGCGAGGATTTTGTTACCAAATTCTTTTAATCCTCTTAATCTTTATTCATCTTCGAGGTTGAAAACCCAAAGTATTTATAATTAAAATCAAAAGTATATACAATCTCAAGCTTTCTTTGTACAAATCCTCCAATAAGTTCATTATCTATGTTCTCTAAAATAATACCATCCGGCGATTCTATTTACTAAATATCCAATTCAACGATCAAATCCTTAATCATTTGGATTAGTATAGCATTAACAATCTTGTTACAAAAATCATTTTTATAAACAAATCTTTTATCAAATCTAACATTTCGTATAATAATAACTTTATCGAGTATAGAGATTCAAATACAAAAGATTACCGTAACAAGAATATATCCGACCAAATATCCAATATATATTTATAGGTTAGTTTTATACCATTTTATTTTAATCCTAGCTTTTTTTTCTTTATTCAAAAAGTACGCGTAGTAATTATACTTATATATTGCATTTTAATCGGGATATAGATTGTTAATGATCTTTCGTAACAACGATAATAAGTATCACCTATAGTATTGTTTGAACCAGGAATTAATTATTTCGTTAAAACACTTTCAACCCTTTGCTTTTAATGGATTAATATTATATAAGTATATAACGGCAAAAACAACTTTTACTCATATTTTATCCGGTAATCCAATTGAAATACATATCTTAATTTGTTTAATAATGATTTTTTGCCTTGCGTATTCTGTTCCTTCGTTAAGTTTATGCGTAAGGAAAAAGGAAAATTCAAGTTTTATACTTTTTTCGAAAATCTATCTTTCGAACGCAATATTATTTTTGATCCTTATTACAAATGTATTATTGTTTTGCTTAATCATTACAATATGAAAATCATACTTGCGGTAAACCTATACAACAAAGTTCTTTAAAACTTCAAAAACTTTGTTATATATCTTCTAAATCAACGCAAAAATAAAGATTTTTTTATTATATATATCCTTGATTACTAACAACTATAATATTTCGTTATAAATACAAAGAAAATCGAACAAATTCTATTAAACCTTATAAAAAGATTTAAATGATTAATAATCACTAAATAAACATAAAACAATTTGTTTAATATATATATATAAACAATCGATGCATTTCATTCAAATAATTCCTTTGATTCGTATTTCTTTAGCCATTTTAATTAAGTATTCTAATGCTTTTTTGCTAAAATGCTTTAATCTTTTATATTACAAATCGCTTGATTTCAATCAAGGTTTTATCGTTTCGTATATTTGAAGGGAATGCTTATTGATCTTTTGGTTTTCGATAAGCATTATAATATTTATGTTTACAAAAAGATTAGATTTATCAAAGTAATTGAAACGAATATTATATTCTAAAAAAATAAGATTATACTTTTTAATACATTAAACGATAATAATATTATTAATTCGATCGTCGATTTTAATAATAATATCAAATTCATTAAACCAAGCACTCTTATTACAAAGAAAAGTTTCGGATACAAAATTAGTATAAAAACCAAGAACAAATATAACATTAGTTAACGTAAAATCCGCATTATTTAGCAAAATTCCTTTGATTACCCTTTTGCTACGACCAATTATTGGCAAACTTGATGATTTTGTTTCGATATAATCCGAGATATTGTTAGGAATATACTTTCTGCTTATTAAAAAACTAATATCGTTGATAATATACATAGCATTATAGTTATTCAACAAAATGTAGTTTGTTAATATATATATAGAAATGATTATAGGTATAGTAAAAGCATTAATATATTTGTTCAAATCGATAATACAAAAAGCAATATTATAAAGATCCTTTTTTTGTAAAGATCTATAAGGTTGATTAGTTTAAATAGTAAAAAGCTATTTTTTTTTGGTTAAAACGTTTCAAAAATTATTATATTTTTTATTTTTGATATATTCGTTAATCTTTTTAATTTGCTTTTCATTAATAATCCGAATAGATTGTTCTACATATTTATTAATAAAGGCTAGTTCAATTATATGATATTCGTTCAATTTATAACGATGGTTTGAACCAATCGGTTGATTTTCTTTATAAGGATAATATTGAATAGTATTGTTAATATTGTTGCTTTTTGGTTATCGCTTTGATTTAGATAATTGTTGAAATCCTGATTTTTAAATAGCGAAGGATCCTTTTGGTAATGGATTACGATTTATTCGATCGATATAATTTGCGAAAAGATTACTGTATTGTTTTAGAGTAATAGTATAACATTCTTTTTTGTTTTTAATATTCAAAGTAATTAATTGTTGTTTCAACCAATTTGGCGTTAATTTGTTTAATACTTCCAGGAATTGTTTATATCCATAAATTCCTTTGATTTTTAGAAAATTGTAAGCTAATGTTTTGGCGTAAAGTGATTTCTATTCTTTACACTATTTAATTGGATCGACCCGTTCATTACATACATTATTCAAATAATCGATATATTTGATTTAAATGATTTTTAAGATTGTTGAATTAATAAAAGTAATTTTTATATATAGATAAACAATGATTTGTTTTAGGGTATAGTTTTATATAGCATTCTAAAAGATTTCCAAAGCATAGGTTAAATCGATTATAAATATAATCCAATTGAATATATAGCGAAAGTTACTATGATTTTGATTGTATTTACTTTTCTAAATCTTGTAGATCTTTTCCATAAATAAGAAAATCTTTGAAAGATCCTTTAGTATAATAAGAATAGAATCTATAAGAAACTCAAGTTTAGATATTTCATTTATTTCGATATTAATAGCATATTAATTGTAAGCTTCAAAGTTTATAGCATATTAATTATAACGTTTACGATTTTTTTCAAAAATTATAATATCTATGGAAAAGGTTTAAAATAAATTAATACTCAACCAATTGCGAAATTGGTAATTGAAAGAGTTAAAGGTATCCAGATCGATACTATTTTAGATATATCTAAAACAATTAACGTTCTTAAGTGATAAATACCAAAAGAATCAATCCGCTCGGCTATTGAAAATGATATTTGATATAACGAAAAAAATGATTCTAAATGATGAGAATATAATAAAAAATGATTAAAGATCAAAGGGAAACAAGGAATTGTATAATATCGATATTCGAATTGTAATTGTTATAAAGATTTCGAGCATAAACCGGGCTTATAACTATCACGAAGAATAGCTACGAATATATAATGAAATAATATCAAAAAAGAATAAAGGTATAGATATAAAACAATGATTGTATTGTTGTCTTTTCTTCTAAATACAAGATTCATTTACTTCTTATATATTATATATAAATAATCATATATAATAATATATGATCATTGTATAGCTTTGTAATCATAAGGATTTATAATACTTTGATTTATAATATCGATATAGATCATCGTATTCTCGTATACAAAGTTTGAATCCTTATAGAACAATGCATTATATTGCTTTTAACTCTATAGATCAACAAGCGATTAATACTTTTATATATCTATTAGAGTAAAAGCTAAAAGCCTTCGATAATTCTAATCTTGACAATCCCAAAGAGATTAGTAAACTTATACCCCTATTACTGAAAGATCCTCAAGATCGCTGTGTTCGACAAACATGTGCTTCGGCAAAGCACGTGCTTTAATAAGCACGTGCGTACCACGCATTTAGCGTGACATTATTATAAATGCAAGGCTTTTTATAATCCATTACAATATAATAAAAGAGAATCAAATTCTTATAGATCCTATTAGTATATAAAAGATATTATCAATTTACAATTGAATTTTCGATGTTTTCTATATAGCAAATATAATAAAATCGTTTCTAAAAAAAAGAATTTAATTATAAAAACGAAACTATTTAAGCTTTTTTTAACAAATTAAAAATATATCAAAAAGCATTTTCAAATGAATCAAAGCCAATAATGAAAGAGATGATAAAAAATGTATTTTTAACGTATATATTTATTTATAGTATATAAGTAATTACTTATATATATATTAATATATTCAAAAGCATTTTAAAAAAGATTATAACTTTTTTTAAAACAATTGAGAAATCAATTAAAGTTTTTGTATTTATTGTTGAATCTTTAAATAATAGAAAAAAAGAAAAATAAAATAATTGTAGCGGAAAAAGTGATTGTAAAAGAAAATCAAAAAGATTTTATAATCGAAATAAATCCTTTTGTATTGAAAAAATTCAATGCTACAATTGTAAAAAGTATAGCTATTTTTAAAGAATATATTGTATATCAAAAAAAATGAAAAACGCGTTTATAAAGCTTTCGCGAATAACAAAGATTTTGCTTTCGAAAAGGCAAAAGCAAATATAGTATTAAATGGCAATTATACTTTTTCTCATTATCCTAGTATATCTTTTCAAATATATAATAACGATTTCAAATAAATATTCAATTTAGAAACTTTCTATTATTTTATTAATTAATTTAATACTTTGAATAACGTTACAAAATAGCTTATATTATAAAAGGTTCGAGTTATAAATAAATCATTTGTATTAAATATAATACGCGGAAATATACAAATTAATAGATTTACGCTTTTCGACATATAGTATATAAAGAAATTTAAAACAATTATCACGGAGGATAGCTACGAATATATAATAAAGTGATATCAGAAGAGAATAAAGGTATAGGTATAAAACAGTGATTATATTATTGTCTATCTCTTTAAATATAGGATTCATTTGTTCTTTATATATTATATACGTATAATTATATATAATCACATATAATTATTGTATAACTTTGTAATCTTAAAGATCTATAGTATTATAAATCATAATGTTATTGTATAATAGTAATTACAGGTTCAATTAATCGATATACCAAGCTCGGTTGATACTCCAATGCTTTTAACGTTGATAAATCGAAAACGGTTAATGTATTTATGCATTTTTGTGTACGTATGTTTTAATATGCTCGAGCATTTTAGTGTACGTATACTTTAGAGTACCCGTGTATTTATTACCGGAAGATTCATGTAATATGTAAAAGCATAGTATTCAATAAATATGTGCTTTTTACATGCTTTACGCTTTTAGTGTAACACATCCTCTAGATTATGTGCTACGTATATAATCTGCTTATAAAGCAAATATAATAAGTGAATCTACAATTACGCGCTATTTGTATGATTTTTTGTTGATATAAACAAACAAACGGAAACTAATCTAATAATATATATATAATTTCTTTGCGGGTAATTGTATAAGTAAATAATTCTATATAATTCTATGGATATTTGGATCGCTGATTTTATAAGCGATGACGATTATAATTAAGGGTATTCATTGTATGTTTGTTGTATTTGATCGTTTTTGTAGCATATTGTTGTTTTGTTGTGATTTCTATTGCGTAACTATATAATAATAGCTTTGATCCTTCAATCCTTTAATTCTTTAAGCTATCAAAAACAGCAACAATAATAACAACAATACCAACAATAATATTAACAATAATAATATCATTAATATGCTTCGCCATACTTACAATTCCTGGGCCAGGAACCTTTTCCATACTCGGGAAGCACTAGCCGCTTTCCGCCGCCATATTGTTTCTCTTTTTTTTCCTTCTTTTTTTACTTTTGCTTTTTTTTCTCTTTTTACTTTTTTTTTTCTTTTTGCTTCTTTTTTTTCTCTTGATTCTTTTAGATTATCCCCGAAATACCCCCTTTGCATCTCCGTTTTTTTCTCTATTACTTTTATTGTTACCCTTTGCTTTTTTGTTTTCTCTTTTTTTATTTTTTCGATTCTTTTTCCTTTTATCCTTTTATTACGGAGGATAGCTACGAATATATAATGAAGTGATATCAGAAAGGGATAAAGGTATAGATATAAAACAGTGATTGTATTATTATCTGTCTTCTATAATATAAGATCCTTCTGTTCCTAATATACCTATATTCATATGATTCCACGTGATTATCATTTAACTCTGAGATCTTAAGGATCTATAGTATAATAATCTATAATATTATAGATCTATAGTATAATGATTTTTGATATCATAGTATATTGGTAGTTATAGGTTTAAATAATCCTAAAAGAGATTAGTATATTAATTGAGAAGATCCAATACTATATTAATATAATAACGTATAAAGCGTTTATATTAACCTTGGAAACTTGCTCAATTAGTAGTATATCAAACTTGTAACGCTTTGGAGCTTTTTAACTTCAATTGATCGAAAAATGAGTAAAGTATTTATACGCTTACTCCTAAAAGATCCAAAACCCACATAGAATCATAATGTTTCTATAAACATATGATTATTATGTGCTTTATGCTTTTAGCGTGATATACCCTTTAGATCATATGCTTTGCATATAATCTAACTACAAAACAAACAAAATAAATGAATCTACAACTACGCATTATATAATACTTTGAAATAAACAAATAAACGGAAAATAAGCTAATAACGTATACACAATTTCTTTCACGGGTAATTGAATAAATATAATTCTATATGATTCTATAGATGCTTGGATTGTCGATCCTATATACAGTAATGATTATGATTAAAGGGATTCACTATATATTTGTTAAATTTGATTGTTTTGTAATATATTATTGTTTTGTTATGATTCTTATCGTGTAAGTATTTAATTGTAGCTTTGATCTTTTGATCCTTCGATTCTTTAAGGATAAGTATTAACAATAGCAACAATAACAATTATATCAACAATAATACCATCAACAATACTATCTATAATATGCTTCGCTATGGCCGTAATTCCCGGGCCGGGAACTTTTCCCGTGCTCGGGAAGCTTTAGCTGCATCCCGCCGCCGCGTCTCTCTTCCCTCTCCTTCTTCTCCTCCTGCTCTTTCTTCTCCTTCTGCTTCTTCTTCTTCTCTTGATCCTCTTAGGTCGTCCCCCAGACTCCCCCTCTACACCCCCGTTCTTTTTCCCCTTCGCTTTTATTGTTGCTTTTCGTTTTTTTGTTTTTTTTTTTTCTATTTCTCCGATTCTTTCTTTTTCCGTTCCTTTTAAACCGGTTCCTTTGGCGAGGGTGATAACGATAAAGATAAGGATTAGAGTGAGGATAAAGATAAAGATTCTTTGCTTTATTGTAAAATAAGCATTGAAATCATTTTAGTAATATATTATTTATATTTCCCAGGATTCTAATAAGGATTTTGATAAGTTGAGCAATAAGAGGTCTGGAGTAGTATCTTTTATTTCTATTACTCCTCCCATCCCGGTTCCTTGTACCCCTACCAAAAAGATTTGGTTTAAAAAACCAAAGAATCCCTATTTGTATATGCAATATATAAAATCGTTAATTATTGAGTAAAGAGATAGGATTTGTTATAAAAACATAAATTTCTAAAAAGCTTAATATTATTGATGCTTTATGTATGTGTATTAACCTTTGCTAGTACATTTGTACGCAATGGCAAATAATTTTTTGGCTGTAAAGGCTAGTAACAATAGAAAGGTATAATACTTTCTTTTTGCTTTATATTATAATCGCTAACCATATAATTATAAGAAGTGAAGCATTTCCAAATCGCTTTTCGAAGTATCCTAAAATACATCAATCCTCAAATGGCTTCGAAATCGATACAAAGTATATCTACGCTAAAAGCGGATTCCTTTAAAAGCGGGTATACTTCGAAGAATTACTTCGCAACAACAAAGATAAAGAGAAAAAGAAAGAAAAAGAAAATGGATGGTAATAATAGTAAAGTTGCTCGTAGATAAGCTTCCTTGGAATAGTGGGGTAAAAAATGGAGTATAGGGTAGTGGGGTATAGAGGGAGTATTGTAATATTAATTTTTTGCTGGTTATGCTAATCGTGATCTGTATACTATATGATTCCCGATTATTCGATAACCTTTATAATTCGATTTTTAGCGTTTTATATATTAATTAGTTTAATAAAGTGTTTAAACTTTTACTTAGTAAGATTCTTAGTAAGCTTATCTGTTAGCATATCGGTAGTTGGTAAATATATAATTAAGAATCGCTTATTAGCGTATTTTTAACGAAGCCATATATTCTAAATATCTATATACTTAAGTTTAGTAGAGATTTTTTTGTTTTTATTAATTATCAATCGAATCGTTTAAGTATTATCGCAAAAGATATTAATAAGCTTTTTTACTAATACTTTAATTTCCTTTAGAAACCTTAATGTTGCTATTGCTTCTTTGATTAATTTTTTTATATTTAAAAGTTTTGTTTTTGTAGTTGAGGTAATAACTATATTTTGTTTTGTAGCTTTCTATACAATAGCATTATTATACAATATGATTATATAGCTTTAAAAAGATCTTTAAATAACTATATCATTTGCAAAGAAAGCATTTGAAAAGGTTATCAATTGAGGTATATAATTATCCCTATAGTAAATAAAGAAGTATCGAGATCCGTATAAATATACGATACAATAATTTGTTATTATAAGGTGATCTTTTGAAGGGTTAATACTATATTCGTTTAATTTAAAAAAAAGGAATGTTGAATTAACTTTAATTGTTATAGTCGAATACAAGATTAATCCAACTTTTTCTTGATATTCTTTTACTTTAGAGAAAAAAGCTATATCCTTATTTTTTTCGAATACTATAATTGGAAATGGTATAATTGCTTTTTTTTTTGTAAAACCAAACTTATAAGCGATCTTATCGATATAAATATTATATATTAACTACAATTTCTTAAATTGTTGATTTTTAATGATTTAAATCTCTAAAAACCATTGAATATCGTTAAGATCTTTAAGTTTATATTTAATCTTAATTTCATTAATTATTTGATCCTTTTGATGTTTATACTTTTTGTGATAAATCATTTGGATATCGTTAACAAAGAATAAAATGAATATATAAAAATCAAAAGATATAAAGATATAAGGCTTTTTTTTGTATTTTATTATTTTTAGGTTGGTAAGTATGCTTATAAACTTTTTATATCAAAATGCAAAAAAGTCTTTTAAGTTATATAGTGTACAATCGAGAGTAATGGATTTACCAAATATTTTATACTCATTTGATATATAGTATATAATTGGATTCCTAATAGGATTTCGAAATGCATTAACAAAAGTATTTATAATATTGTATTACTTTGTTTCAAGATTATTCTTTGTTATCGTTGCTATTATTATGCGAAAGGATTATATAGTAAATGTAGTTATATAAATCGATTCGATTATCGCTATATTCTAAAGATTTTTTTTAATTATTAATCGTGATTTATAGCGATCGATATAGTTGCTTTAATTATTTTTATAAATAAATATTTATTGAAATGGAATAAGCTTTGATTTAACCGATATTGTTTCAATTTCTCGTTAAATGCTTTGATCCTATAATGCTTTAATCTCGCGGTTACAATTCATTTTGAATCAAAATCCAAATATATAAATTCTAAGATTATAGAAAAACCTTAATGATAATGATGCCATTGATTTTAGTATTTGTGGAAAATTTGTAACCTTAGATTGAATCAAAAGTATAATTGTCGATTTATATTTTATTATAGCAATTATTACATTATATATAATGATAAACTTATTATTTTGTTTATTTAATTCATTCTCCTGCTTATTAAACCAGAAAATATCATAGAATTTATTTAATCGTTGAAATCCATTTCTGAATCTGTATAATTAAATAATCATAATACCAATAAAGATATTAGTTTTATAGTAATTATTTACTCATTGATGTAAACGATTTGAGCATTTGATATAATCTATTGTTTAATACTTTATATAATCGAGGATTATATCAACATCGTTAAATACATCGAATTTAGTATACTTCTTAGTATTAATATTAGATTTAGAAATCTTTATTTATAGAGTATATAGTCGTTTAGTAGCTTTATTAAATATAAATAGCGAAGAAGATTTTTTAAATATATTCTTTTCTATAGAAAGCAATATTGTATTTCCCTTTTTGTTATTGAGAATCGAATGATTATTCGATTTATCGTTTTCGAGAATACTATCTAACATTAATATTAATGGTTTTGATGGAATTGTTGATTCTCTATAACCAGAATCTATATAAACCTTTTGTAAATTAATCACTTTAAATAAGCTTTTATTCTTTGTTGTAAATATAGTTAATAAAAATCTTGGTTCATTAAAAACCAACATTAACTCGTTAACTCCTATAACTATATCGGGATTTAATAAAATATTATATTCATTATCATGAATTAAAGTAAATAGCAAGGATTTTGTCATCAAATTTTTTTAACCCTTTTGATTTTTAATCATTTCTAAAGTTGAAAACCCAAAGCATTTATAATTAAAATCAAAAGTATGTATGGTTTTGAGTTTTCTTTATATAGATCCTTCGATAAGTTCATTATCCATATTCTCTAAAATAATACCATCCAGCGATTTCATTTGTTGAATATCCAATTCAATAATCAAATCCTTAATCATTTGAATTAATATAATATTAATAGTTTCGCTACAAAGATCGTTTCTATAAACAAATCTTTTATCGAATTTGATATTTTGTATAATAATAATTTTATTGAGTATAGGGATTTAGATATAGAAGATTGCTATAATAGGAATATATCCGATTAAATATCCAATATGTATTTACGGGTTAGTTTTATATCATTTTATTTTAATCCCAACTTCTTTTTCTTTATTCAAAAGGTATATATAGCAATTATATTTATATATTACATTTTAATCGGGACGAAGATTGTTAGTGATCTTTTGTAATAGCAATAATGAGTATTACTTATAATATTGCTTGAATCAAAAATTAATTATTTTGTTAAAGCATTTTCAACCCTTTGTTTTTAATGAATTAATGTTATAAAGATATATAACGACAAAAATGGTCTTTACCCATATCTTATCTAACAATCTAGTTGAAATACATATTTTAATTTGTTTAATGATAATTTTTTATCCTATGCGTTTCGCTTTTTCGTTAGGTTTATATATAAAGAAAAGAAAAAGTTCAAGTTTTATATCCTCTTCGAAGATTTATTTCTTAAACGCAATATTACTTTTGATTCCTATTACAAATGTATTATTATTTTGTTTGATTATTATAATATAAAGACTATACTTGCAATAAACCCATATAACGAAGTTTTTTAAAACTTTAGAAATTTCGTTATATGTTTTCTAGATTAATGCAAAAGTAAAGATCTTTTTATTGTATATATCCTTGATTATTAGTAATTATAATACTCCGTTATAAATATAAGGAAAATCGAACAAATCCTATTGAATCTTATAAAAAGATTTAAATGATTAATAATCATTAAATAAGCATAAAACAATCTGTTTAACATATATACATGAATAATCGATGCATTTTATTTAAGTGATTCTTTTGATTCATACTCTTTTAATCATTTTAACTAGATATTCTAATACTTTTTTGCCAAAATGCTTTAATCTTTTATACTACAAATCGCTTGATTCCAGTCGAGGTTTTATCGTTTCGTATATTTAAAGGAAATGTTTATTGATCTTTTGGTTTTCGGTAAATACTATAATATTTATGCTTACAAAAAAATTAAATTCATCAAAGTAGTTGAAATGAATATTATATTTTAAAAAAATAAAATTATGTTTTCTAATACATTAAACGATAATAATATTATTAACTCGATCGCCGATTCTAATAGTAGTATCAAATCCATCAAACCAAGCATTTTTGTTACAAAAAAGGGTTTTGGATACAAAATTAATATGAAAACTAAGAATAAGCGCAATATTAATCAATATAAAATCCGTATTATTCAACAAAATTCTTTTGATTACTTTTTCGCCACGATTAATCATTAGCAAACTTAATGATTCTGCCTCGATATAATTCAAGATATCGCTAAAAACGTATTTTCCGTTTACTAAAAAGCTAGTATTGTTGATAATGTATATAGTACTACAATTATCTAATAAGGTACAATTTGCTAGTATATACATGGAAATGATTATAAATATGGCAAAAGCGTTAATATATTTGTTCGAATCGATAATGCAAAAAGCAATATTATAGAAATCCTTTCTTTGTAAAGATTTATAAGATTAATTAGTCTAAATAGTAAAAAGCCATCCTTTTTTGGATAAAACGTTTCGAAGATTGTTATATTTCTTATCTTTGATATATTTGTTGATCTTTTTAATTTGTTTTTTATTAATAATCCGAGTAGGTTATTCAACGTATTTACTAATAAAAGCTAGTTCAATTATACGGCACTCGTCCAGCTTATAACAATGGCTTGGATTAATTAATTGATTTTCTCTATAAAGACAATGCTAAATAACGTTGTTGCTTTTCGATTATTGTTTTAATTCAAATAATTATTGGAATCCTGGTCCTTAAGTAATAAAAGATCCTTTTGGCAATGGATTACAATCCATTCGATTGATATGATTAGCGAAAAGATTACTATATTATTCTAGGGTAGTAATATAGCATTTTTTCTTGTCTTCAATATTCAAAGTAATTAATTATTGCTCCGACCAATTTAAGGCTAGTTTGCTAAATGCTTCCAGGAATTGTTCATATCTATAAATTCCTTTAATCTTCAGAAGGTTGTAAACCAATACTTTGGTATAAAGTGATTCTCACTTTTTATATTATTTAATTAAATCGATTTATTCATTATATGTATTATTTAAATGATCAATATATTTGGTTTAAATAATCCTTAAGATTATAAAATCAATAAAAGCAATCTTTATATGTAAATAAACAATAATTTGTTTTAAAGTACAATTTTGCGTAGTATTCTAAAAGATTTCCAAAGTATAAGATAAATCGATTATAAACATAATCCAATCGAATACGTAGCGAAAGTTATTATAATTTTGATCGTATTTACTTTTTTGAATCTTATAGATCTTCTTTATAAATAAGAAAATCTTTGAAAGATCCTTCAATGTAGCAAGAACAAGATCTGCAAGAAGCTTAGATTTAGATATTCCATCCATTTCGACGTTAGTAGTATATTGATTGTAAGCTTCAAAATCCATGGTATATTGATTATGATGTTTACAATTTTTTTCAAAAATTATAATGTTTATAAAAAGAGCTTGGGGTGGATTAGCGCTTAACCAATCACAGAATTGGTAATTGGAAGAGTCTGGGGTATCCGAATCGATACTATTCCAGATGTACCTAAAGTAGTTAACGTTTTTAAATGATAGGTATCAAAGGGACCAATCCGTTTGGCTATTGAGAGTGATATTTGATATAATGAAAAGGATAATTGTAAAAGATAAAAGAAATATAGTAAAAGATAATTAGAAATTAAAGGGAAAAGAGAAGTTATATAATATCGATATTCGAATTGTAATTGTTGTAGAGATTTCGAGTACAAACCAGGCTTATAACTATCATAGAGAATAGCTACGAATATATAATGAAATGATATCAAAAAAGGATAAAGGTATAAGTATAAAACAATGATTATATTATTGTTTGTTTTCTATAATACAAAATCCTTTTGTTTCTAATATATTTATATTTATATGATTCTATATGATTATTATTTGACTTTGAGATCTTAAGGATCTATAATATAATGATCTATGATATTATAAATCTACAATATAATGATCTTTGATATTATAGTATATTGGTAGTTATAGGTTTAAATGATTCTAAAAGAGACTAGTATACTAATTGAGAAAATCCAATACTACATTAATATAATAACGCATAAAGCGTTTATATTAACTTTGGAAACTTGCTCAATTAGTAGTATGCCAAACTTGTAGCGCTTCGAAGCTTTTTAGCTCTGGTTGATCGAAAAGTGAGTAGGGTGCTTATACGTTTACTCCTGGAAGATCCGAGGCCTACGTGGGATCACAGTGTTTCTACAAACACGTGATTATCACGTGCCTCATGCTCTTAGCGTGACACCTTTCTAAACCGGTTCCTCTAACAAAGATAACGATAAGGATAAGAATAAGGATCAAAGTGAAAATAAAGATAAAGATTCTTTGCTCCGTTGTAAAATAAGCATTATAATCACTTTAACAATACATTACTCACATTTCACAAAATTTTGATGGGGATTTTGGTTTTAACTTTTTAAAGGTTAAACATAATAATGAGTTGAATAATAAAAGGTTTGAAATGGTATCTTTCATTTCTGTTATTTCTTTTATTTTGACTTTTTGTACCTTTACTAAGAAGATTTAGTTTAAAAAACTAAAAAATCTTTATTCGTATATATAATATATAAAGTCGTTAATCGCTAGGCAAAAAGATAGGATTTGCTATAAAAACGCGGATTTCTAAAGAGTTCAATATTATCGATGCTTTATATACATATATCGACCTTTGCCGGCATATTTGTACATAATAGCGAATGATTTTTTGGCCGCAAAAACCAATAATAACGAAAAAGTATAATACCCCCTCTTCGCTCTATATTATGATCGTTAACCATATAGTTATAAGAGATGAAATATCTCCGAGCCGCTTTTCGAAGTGTTTTAAAGTATATCGATCCTCGAATAGCTTCGGAATCGATGCGAAATGTATCTATACTGGAAACGGATTCCTTTGGAAACGAATATACTTCGAAGAATTACTTCGCAATAGCAAAGATAAAAAAAAAAAGGAAGAAAAGGAAAATGGGTAATAGTAATGATAAGATTGCTCGAAGGTAAGTTTCTTTGGAATAAGAATGGAGAGTAGAGGTTGAAGTAGTAGAGTATAAAGGAAGTATTGTAATATTAATTTGTATAAATACTATATAATTATCGATTATTCGATAATCTTTATGATTCGATCCTTAGCATTTTGCATATTGATCAATTTAACAAAGTATTTAAACTTTTGTCTAGTGAGATTCTTAGTAAGCCTATTTGCCGGCATATCAACAATTGGTAAATATATGATCAGGAATCGCCTATTAGCGTATTCTTAACGAAGCTATATATTCTGAATATCTATATATTTAAGTTTAGTAGAGATTCTTTCATTTTTACCAATTATCAATTGGATTATTTAAGTATTGTTGTAAAAGATATTAACAAGTTTTTTTATTAATACCTTAATCTCTTTTAAAAGCTTTAATATTGCTATTGCTTTTTTGATTAATTTTTCCATATCTAAAAGTTCTGTTTTTGTAGTTGAGGTAATAACTATATCTTGCCTTATAGCTTTTTATACAATAGCATCATTATACAACATAATTATATAACTTTGAAAAGATCTCCATATAACTATATTATCTACAAAAGAAATATTTGAAAAGGTTATTATCTAAAGAATATAATCGTTTTTGTAATGAATAGAAAAGTATTAAGATTCGTATAAGTATACAATACAATGATCGGCAATTGCTTGGTGATTTTTTAAAAAGTTAATACTATATTTGTTTAATTTAAAAGAAGAAAAAACTAAATCGGTTTTAATTATTATAATCGAATACAAAATTGATTCAACTTTTTCTTAATATTCCTTTATTTTTGAAAGAAAAGCCATATTCTTATTTTTTTCGAATATTATAATCGGAAATGGTGTAATTGCTCTTCCCTTTGTAAAACCAAATTTGCAAACAATCTTGTTAATATAAATGTTGTATATTAACCACAATTTTTTAAATTATTAATCTTTAATAATTCGAATCTCTAAAAACCATTAAATGTTACCGAGATCTTTAAGTTTATATCTAGTTTTGATTCCATTAACTATTTGATTCTTTTGATATTTATATCTTTTGTAATAAATCATCTGGATATCGTTAACAAAAAATAAAATGAATACATAGTAATCAAAAAACATAAAAATGCAAAGTTTTTTTTTGCACTTTACCATTTTAAGATTGATAAATATACTTATAAACTTTTTATACCAAAATGCAAAGGAATCTCTTAAACCATATAACGCACAATCGAAAATAATGGATTTATTAGGTACTTTATATCTATCTAGCATATAATATATCATTGGATTCCCAATAGAATCTCGAAATATATTAACGAAGGCATTTACAACGTTGTATTGCTTTATCTCAAAATCATCTTTTGCTATCATTACTATTATTATGCAGAAAAACTGCGCAATAAACATAACAATATAAATTAACTCGATTATCGCTATATCCTGAAGATCTTTTTTAACCACTAATCGTGATCTACAGCGATCAATATAACCGCTTTGATCATTTTTATAAATAAATACTTATTAAAATAGAATAAACTTTGATTTAGCCGATATTATTTCAATTTCTCGTTAAATACCTCGATTTTGTAATACTTTAATTTTGCAATTATAATCCATTTTAAACCAATGTCCGAATATATGAATCCGAAGATTATAAAAGAATCTTGATGGTGATAATACTGTTGATTTTAATATTTGCGGAAGATCCATAATTTTGGGTTGAATCAAAAATATGATTATCAATTTATATTTTATTGCAACAATTACTATATTATATATAATGATGAACTTATTATTTTGTTTATTTAGCTTATCCTTTTGTCTATTAAGCCAAAAAGTATCATAGAATTTATTTAATTGTTAAAATCCATTTCTGAATTTGTATGATTAAACAATTACAATACCAATAAAAATGTTAGTTTTATAGTGACCATTCGCTTATTAATACAAACGATTTAAACGTTTGATGCGATCTATTGTTTAATGCTTTATATAATCAAGAATTATATCAATATTGTTAAACGCATCGTATTTAATGTACTCTTCAATATTAATATTAGGTCTAAAAATTTTTATCTGTAGGGTACATAATTATTTAATAGCTTTGTTAAATATAAATAGCGAAGGAGATTTTTTAAACATATTTCTTTTTATAAAAAGCAATAATAGATCTCCCTTCTCTTTATTGAAAATCGAATGATTATTTGATTTACTATTCTTAAGATTACTATCTAACATTAATATTAATGATCTTGATAAAGTCGTTGATTTTTCATAACCAAAGTCCATACAAGCTTTTTGTGAATTAATTATTTCAAACGGGCTTTTATTCTTTGCTATAAATACAGTTAACAAAGATCTTGGTTTATTTGAAACCGGCGATAATTCGCCGATACCCATAATTGTATCAAAATTTAACAAAATGCTATACTCATTATCATGAATTAAAATAAATAGTAAAAATTCTATCATTCGATTCTTTTAACCCTTTTGATTTTCTTCAATTACTTTAATCACTTTTAAAGTCGAAAACCTAAAGCGTCTATAATTTTGATCAAAAGTATACACGGTTTTGAGCTTTTTTTATACAAATCCTCCGGTAAATTCATCATCCACGTTCTTTAAAATCGTACCATCCAGCGATTCCATTTGTTGAATATCTAGTTCAACAATTAACTCCTTAATTATTCGGATTGGTATAATATTAACAGTTTTGTTACAAAGATCGTTTTTATAAACAAATCTTTTATCAAATTTGATATTTTGTATAATAATAATTTTATTAAGCATAAAGATTCAGATACAGAAAATCACTATAGTAAAGATATATTCGATTAAATACTTAATATATACTCATAAATTGATTTTATACTATTTCATTTTTATTCTAGCTTCTTTTTCTTTGTTTAATAGAAATATATAGCAATTATACTTATATATTTTATTTTAATTAAGGCGAAGATTGTTAATAATTCTTTGTAATAATAATGATAAGTATCATCTATAGTATTGCTTAAACCAAGAATTAATTATTTCGTTAGAGCATTTCCAACCCTTTATTTTCAATAAATTAATATTATAAAGATATATAGCGATAAAAGTAGTCTTTATTTATATCTTATTCAATAATCCAGTTGAAATGTATATCTTAATCTATTTAGTAATGATTTCTTGCTTTACGCGTTTCGCTTCTTCGTTAGGTTTATATATAAGGGATAGAGAGAGTTTAAATTCTATACTTTTTTCGAAGATTTATTTTTTAAATATAATATTATTTTTGATTCTTATTATAAATGTATCATTGTCTTGCTTGATTATTACAATATAAAGACTATATTTGTAATAAACCTATACAATAAAGTTTTGTAAAACTTTAGAAACTTTATTATACGTTTTTTGGATTAATACAATAATAAAGATTTTCCTATTGTACATATCCTTGATTATTAGTATCTATAACGCTTTATTATAGATACAGGGAAAATCGAACAAATCCTATTGAACTTTATAAAAAAGTTTAAATGATTAATAATCATTAGATAAGCGTAAAACAACTTGTTTAGCGTAAATGTATAAACAATCAATATATTTCACTCAAATAATTCTTTTAATCCATACTTTTTTAACCATTCTAATTAGGTATTCTAATGCTTTTTTGCCGAGATATCCTAATCTTTTATATTATAGATCGTTTGATTCTATTCGAGGCTTTATTATTTCGCGTGATCGAAGAAAAGACTTATTGATCTTTTAGCTTTTGGTAAGTATTATAATATTTATGTTTATAGGAAAATTAAACTCATTAAAATAGTTGAAACGAACATTATATTTTAAAAAGATAAAATTATGCTTTTTAATGCATTAAATAATAATAATGTTATTAACCCAATCGCCGATCTTAACAATAGTATTAAAGTTATCAAACCAAACATTTTTGTTATAAAAAAGGATCTCGGATACAAAATTAATATAAAAACTAAGGACAAATGTAACATTAATTAATATAAAATCCGTTTTATTCAATAAAATTTCTTTGATTACTTTATTACTATAATCAACTACTAGTAAACTTAACGATCTTGCTTTAACGTAATCCAAAATATTATTAGGAATATACTTTCCGTTTATTAAAAGGTTTACATCGTTAATAATATGTATAATATTGTAATTATTCAACAAAATGCAGTTTGTTAATATATATGTAGAAATAATTATAGGAATCGAAAAAGCGCCGATACATTTGTTCAAGTCGATAATATAAAAGGCAATGTTGTAAAAATTTTTCTTTAATAAAGATCTATAAGGTTGATTAGTTTAAATATTAAAAAGCCATTCTTTTTTGAATAAAACGTTACGAAGATTGTTATATTTCTTATCTTTGATATATTCGTTGATCTCTTTAATTTGCTTTTTATTGATAGACCGAATGAACTAATCAACATATTTACTTGTAAAAGCTAATTCAACCATTTGGTACTTATCAAACTTATAACAATGATTTGGATCAATTATTTGATTTTTTTTATAAGGATAATGCTAAATAACGTTATTGTTTTTCGATTGTTTTCTAAATCCGGATGATTATTGAAATCCTGGTTTTGGAGTAGCAAAGGATCCTTTTGGCAAAGGATTACAAACTATCCAATCGATATAATTAGCGAAAAGATTATCGTATTGTTTTAAAATAATAATATAGTATTTTTTCTTATTTTCAATATTTAAAATAATAAATTATTGTTCCGATTAATTTGAAGTTAATTTGCTTAATATTTCCAAGAATTGTTTATATTCACGGATTCTTTTGATCTCTAAAAGATTATAAATTAATGCTTGAGCGTAAAATGATTTCTATTTTTTATATCATTTCACCGAATCGATCCGTTCATTACATATATTATTAAAATGATCGATATATTTGATTTGAATAATCCTTAGGATTGTTGAATTAATAGAAGCAATCTTTATATGTAATTAAACAATGATTTATTTTAAGGTTCGGTTTTACATAACCTTCTAAAAGATTTCCAAAACGTAGAATAAATCGATTATAGATATGATCCAATCGAATATATAACGGAAATTACTATAATTTTGGTTGTATTTACTTTTTTGAGTTCTATAAATCTTTTTTATAAGTAAGAAGTTTTTTACAAGATTTTCGAATATAATAGAGATAGAATTAACAAAAAGCTTAGATTTAAATATTCCATCCATTTCAACGTTTATATTAGCATATCGATTGTAAACTTTAAGGTTTATAGCATATTGATTTTGGCATTTATAATTCTTTTCAAAAATTATAATATCTATGGAAAAGGCTTAAAATGGATTAACGTTTAATTAATCATAGAATTAGTAATTAGTAAAATCTAAAATATCCGGATTGATATTATTTCAAATATACCTAAAGTAATTAATGTTTTTGAATGATAGATATTAGAGGGACCAATCCGCTTAGCTATTAAAAATGATCTTTAATATAATGAAAAGGATGATTATTAAAGAATAGGAATATAATAAAAAATAATTAAAGATCAAAGGGAAAAGAGGAATTATATAATATTAATATTCGAATTGTAATTATTACAAAGATTTTCAAACACAAACCAAGCTCATAACTATCATAGAAAATAGTTATGAATATATAATAAAATGATATCAAAAAAGAATAAAAGTATAGGTATAAAACAATGATTATATTATTATCTATCTTTTTAAATATAGGATTCATTTGTTCCTTATATATTATATACGCATGATTACACATGATCATATATAATCATTGTATAACTTTGTAATTTTAAGGATTTATAATACTACGAGTTATAATGTTATCGTATAACAATAGTTACAGGCTTAATTAATCGATATGCCAAGCTTGATTGATACTCCGATGCTTTTAGCGCTGGTAGATCGAAAGCGATTAGTATGCTCGTGCACTTTTGCATACGTATGCTTTAGTATGCTCGGGCATTTTAGCGTATGTATACTTTAGAGTGCCCGTATATCTACTACCGGAAGATCCATGTAATACGTAAGAGCATGGTGTTCGATAAACACGTGCTCCTTACGTGCCTTACGCTTTTAGCGTGACAACAATATAATTGATTTTTATCAATCTCTTCATTTAAAATAAATATAAAATAAATTTTGAAAAAGAATTAATATCTTATTAAAAGTTCGATCAATTGAAATTTGCAACAAAGAAAGCATTTGATTATTATATTGTATAAGATTTTGTATTACAATTTGTTAATTTTATATTTGAAAAGCTTATTATTATAAATGATATTGATTCTTATAAATCTATATTCAATTTAATATATTATTAACTTGATTATTTCAATTATAATCAACTTTGAAAGCTTTTAAAAGCGTATATAAATTTAAAATTATTATAAAAAAGGAAATCGATAAAAAGATTAATATGTTTATTTTGTTTAATAAAAAGAATAAGAAAGTATTTTAAAAAATATACAACGATTAAAACGTTTACGATTTTATAACGATTTTATTATAATCTTTTTAAAATCCAAGAAATATTTTTTTCGAGCAATAAATATTTTATAATAGTTATGGATAATGTTATAAAGCTTATAAAGATCAAATATTCTCCTTATAAATCCATAATTACAATTGTATTAATACTTTTGGATTTGTTTAAATTGATCGAAATAAAGTCTAATAGCAAAATCGTTATAATACATATTAATAATAGTAAAGGTAAGTTTAAAATCAATTTTCAAATAAAGATTTCGAAAAAAGTATACAATTTAAATTATCTTTTTTAAAAAAGTATATTATAAATAATATTATTGAAAAGAAAATATAGAGTATAAATACTCTATTAAAAAGTTTTTTAATAAAATCAAAAGTGCTTTTGATTTAATAAAAGATTATTATATTATATGCTATTTATTTAAAAAATCGATCTTCTACAAAAGCATTTCTTTTTAAAGAAACTAGAATGCTTTCGAAAGCTATAACGCTTTTTAAAGCTTACAATAATCGTTAATTAGATTTATAAAAACTAAAAATATTCGAATATATAGCATTTATATACAATCTTTAAGAATTAAAGCAAATTATAAAGAAATTTAAATCGAAAATACTAAATGGAAAGTATTTTTTTGTAAATATAAAAAAAAGTTAGATTTATAAACTCTTTAATTTTATTTCTCTAAAAACTTTAAAAACGACAAATATTGATTTTGATGAATACAAATTATTATTGAAAAACAATTCAAATATATTAATATATAAAAAGCTATCAACAAAATCGAAAGGAAAAACGAATCAAATGGGAAATCGCTTTACAAAAAAGCAACGAAATTAAAAAAAGATTTATATTAATACAAAACAATTAAAAGTTTTTATAAATTTAAACATTAATAAAAAACGATTAGAAGCTTTTATAAATTTAAATATTCAATCAAAACAATTAGAAATTCTTATAATTTTAAACTTTAAAAACAAATAATCAAAAGTTCTTATAAGTTTAAACTTTAAAAACAAAAAGTTAGAAATCTTTATAGATTTAAACATTAAAAACAAAAAGTTAAAGATCTTTATAAATTTAAATAAAAACAATTTTATATAGAATCTTTGTTTAAAAAAGCTTTTTTTATAGTTACAACTATAATTTATAGTTTGCAAATATAAATAAAAATTAAAAAAGTTATAAAGAATAAAAAAAGATACAATAGTCTAGATTAAGCTTCAATATAATATATTTATATATAAATGCTAATATCGAAAGTATCAATTTAAAGAATACTTTAAATTCGAATTTTAAAGTATAAATAAAAGCAATTAAAACAAAGTTGATTAGTTTGAAAAACAATAATACTTTTGAAGTGATTTACGATTATTTGTTGAGAAAGAAAAAACTTTTGAAGTTTAAATGGATTCTATAAAACAAATTAAATTAAAACAACAAACTATAAAGAAAAAAACTATATTAATAGTTAAAGGATTTCTACAAAAGTATAGAATCGATTTTACAAAAATATTCGTAAAAGTTGTAAAATACTTTACATTATAAATCTTTCTAATCAAAGTAATAAAAAAGAATCTAGAAATTGATAATATAAACGTTAATATAGCATTTTTAAATAAAGAATTCATCGATATTGAAATCTTAATAAAGATTCTATAATTCTTTGAAAAAGTATTTGCTTTAGATTTTATTAACGGTTAATTTAAATTTAAAAAATCATTTTACAAATTGAAACAAATTCTAAAAGTATAATAGTAAACAATTAAATTGTTCTTTAAAAATATGAGTTTATAAATTTTAATAATGAATTTTAATTTGTTTATTAAAGAAGAAATATATATTTTATTTCATATAAATGATTTATTAATATTAAAATTACGATTTATAATCAATATAATCAAAAAGATTATAAATCAAAAATGTAAATGTAAAGATTTTGAATCGATACAAATCTTTTTAAAAATTCAAATCGAACAAAACAAAGTTTAAAGATTTTTTAAAATATATTAAAAAGTTTATATCAAAAAGCTTTTGAAACATTTCAAAATCTATAATTCAATATTTCGAAATCTTTCTCTTTTTGTTAATATTATATTAAAACTAGTTATAATAGTAAAGCTATTTAACGAAATTAAAAAAAACTTTATATTTACAAATTATAAAATTTAGGATTTATTTGATAAATGAAACAAAAAGCGATTTCGCGTTTTCAATTGAATAATTTGTAAAAGTAATATATACTTTTAAAAGAAAGCATTTAATCTTTGCAAATCATTTTTTAAAATTCCTTAATAGTATAATTGAAATTGGTACAATTTATTCAAATCGATTACGAAATCTATTATATTTCTATAATGTTTTTATAGATGCTATATAAAGCTTAAAAGCGGATCGAAGATTGATATAAAAAGTAATTGTTATTCGATGTAAAAATGTAATTATATAGTTTTTAAACAAATAAAAATCTTGAGCGTGTTGTATTATAGAAGTTGAGATTATAATCGCGAACGAAAATACAAAAGAAGTTATATAACTTCAAAAGTTTACTATTAATATAAAAGAATAAACTTTTTCAAACTTATTTATATTATATTATAATAATACAAGCAATATGAATTAGATATGAAAAGACAAGTTTTATAATAAAGTTAAACATATTAATATACAATAACATTTTATATAAAAGGATATAATTGAAAAGAAAAAGCTTTAAATAGTATAGATTTCTAGTTTTAAACAAAAGGCTAATATTTTTACAAAACAATTGATTTACTTTAGGTTTTTAATATAGAATAAAAAGTTTAATCTTAATTTCGAAAATCGTTAAAGAAGCTTTTGTATTATAATACAATACAATTGTAAAGTATTAAATTTCTACAAAAAAAATATAAATATTGTAACGATAATAAATTATGGTTGTAAAAGTTGATAAAGCTTTAAAACATATATATAACGTTGAGAAATCGGAATTAATAGCGAAAGTAATTGTTTTTACAAAGGATTCAATTATATAAATTGTAGAATTTGAGTTGAATTAATCAAACTGCGTTTTGAGCTTATTTGAAAATATAGAAAAAATAAAAATATTAATATAAAAGGCTCTTTAAAAAGTCTCTATTTTATATAATTCTAATAGTCGAATTTGATTATAAAGAGGCTATTATAATTATATATAATGCTATACCTAGTTAGATATTTCCACCTCATATACTCAATAGAACATATATATTACTTTTAGCATATTAAACAATATACATTGTTCCCATTATAATAGAAATAATAAATTGAATTCGATCGTTTAAATACAATAACATCAGATTATATAAAGGTTTTATAATATCTGAACATCCGAGAATGATATAATAGATTAAACGAAAAAGAACAAGACTTTATAATACATATTATTTTAATAAGAATGCATGCTAGGATACTATTAATAGTAATCAAATCCTATCTATCATTTCGCTTATACTAGGCCTCTCTTTATTCCCTCCCCATAGTAGTCATCTGTTATATACTATAGATGATGCCATATAGTATGACATTTGAATTCCGGAATATCTAATATTAATTAAATAGATAAGTATGATACTGGCAAGAGGCTTTACCTCTGCGACAACGCTTATATTTGCTGTGCTGATGTGCATACAAAAGAGCAGGTTCCACGGCCAAATTATAGAGACATTTAATGTAGTATCCACAAAGAGAAGGTTCCATAGGGTTGCGGAAACAAGGAGAAAGCTTATCGTGAACGCGGTTTTTTTTTGGTGGCATTATAATATGATTTAATGGATGATTTGAGGGAATGAAAAAAGGATTTGCTGATTTAGAAGCGAAGCGAATCTTTGATTATATAATCTTTGATAAAAAAAAAGTGTTAAACGAAAAGTTATTTAATGAAAAGTAAAGCTATTTATAGAACGATATAAATAAAAGATACAAGAATGAATAGTAGAATAGTAAATACGAATATTTTTAAAGAAGAACATTTAAAGGGTATAAAAGAAATAGAAAAAAGATATAAAAAAAAAGAGATTTATTTTCGAATTCAAATTAAAAAAAATACATTTTTTAATTTGTAACGATTATACAAATCGATATATTAACTTTAATTAATAAGCAAAATAAAATGTTTTCAATTTATTAATATTATAAGTTATTAGTGTTTGATAGAACAGATAGTAGCTATAAGCATTTTGAAGATCTTTTAAAGGATAAGAAGTTGTTTTGTAGAAGCTTTTTTTACTTTTTCCTTATAAAACATTTATTATTGTATATATCATGGGCGAATTATATGGTCAGCGTAGCTATAGCTATAGATAGATCAAATCGATTATGAATTACTACTACTAAGTATAATATGGTACAATATAATATACTTTTTCATCTCTGACTCTCAAGCCTCGACTTTCCGAATCCCAACTTCCGAATCCCACCTCCCGAATCCCAACTTCCGAACCCCGAGAATGCTGCATGATGATTCAGGTGATGATGATGATAAAATTTAACGTCCAAGAGTTGGTCCGAGAGAGCTAGCTAGGCCCTGATCTCTGAGGGGGGACTACAGATAGATTAAAACTACGTATTTTAACACACCAAGGTGACTTCCTCCAAGGGCTTATAGAATAATATCCAAGTATATGCGTTGGGCATACCATATGCTCTAATCGAAGCTCAGAGTTCATCCCCTCGTAGATTCCATACGATCTTCTCGAGAAAGTTGAAGTGTACACGCGAGTATCAATAAGATATATCCATCCATCTTGATCAAAAGTATAATTGGTTTCTACGCGAGAACATCAACATGATGTATAATATGCAGAACTCCAATAAAGTATCGATCATAAACGCAATGGAAACAATCAAACAAGTAATCAAATATGAAACGAAGAGGAAAATTGTTCATGTTATATAAATATCCATCCTTTTCATCTGTCTCTGAACTCTTCTCTTCATATATCTTCTTTTCGTATCTCCATTTCTTCTCTCCCTTCCCTATCGATTCTTAACTCCCCCCTATCCCGTGAGAATAAAAGCCCAAAGAAACCGTAAAGCCCTCAAAAACCCATATCTCCGAGTCCCCTTTGAGATTAAGATTATCTAGTAGGTGTTAATTGATAGGAGCTCTATATGTATTGAGTATGTACTTGCTCTTACTACAGTCAGTCAGTTGGCTAGTCAGGCAGTCATCCATAGTATGAAAAGTTCGAAATAGTTATATTACCCCATCGTCCCATTACAACACAGCACAACACAACATATTTCCATCCACAAGACGTATATCAGACTAGCGAGGCCAGTGAGGCCAGTGATGTCAACGAGTGTAGATGTATATTACATGCGCGATATGGTATGAGTAGTTTTGCTGGGGATATTGTTTTAATATTTATAAGTTACAAGTCACAAGTCACAAGTCACGAGTTACAAGTTACAAGTCAATACTCGAGTAGATTCACCGAAATCATCAAGTTATCCAACCTACTAGACAGTCAGATGGCTAGAGATACTACACAGCTAGATCACAGCCAAGCATATTAGGATTTAAATATAATTATTGATACCCAAATTCAAGAACTTCTCTTATTTATACGAGTATATACTGTGCTACGAGCGAGACCTCTGCATTAACCCTTTTACATCTACTTCCACTTGCACTTGCACTTGCATTTGCATTTGCATTTGTACTTCAACCTTCAATTCCAATTCCAATTCCAATTCCACTTCAACCCTCACCTCTACTCCCAATTCCATTTCAACTCCAATTCCTCTCCAATCCAAAAATTCACATTCACATTCACATTCCCTTCACCTCCAGCCTCTCCATCATCAAGAAAGCCAAAGCTAAAGCCAAAAAATCAAAAACATTGATTCATTCTGAAGAGAGTGAGATACGTTGACCCCCCTCCCCTTATATGCATTCACCTGGTTGCATTTTACTTTCACTTCAATTCCATTTCAATTCCACTTCCCCTTTCTTTTTCGCCTCTTCCCCCCTTTCATCTTCCTTTCCAACCCACAATCCCCAATCCCCAATCACCTTTCCAATCTCCTTCCCCTTATCCTCAACTTCCACTCCCCCCCCTTTACCCTCTTCTTACCCCCCCTTCTCCTTCCCCTTCTCCCCTTCTCCCCCTCTCCTTCAACTCCCTTTCTCATACCACACCATACCACACCACAGCACCTCATTACCATACCACCTCACAACCACAGCACCTCATAACCAACCAACCAACGAATCAACTAACCAAAAATCAATAATTCAATTTCGAATTAACTCGAGTATCCCCTCCTGTTCCCTCACATGAAATCTCATCAACTCAAATCAAATCCCATCAACTCAAATATCATGAAATTAAATCAAATAAAATCTCATCAAATCTCATCAACTCAACCAAAATCAAACGAGATAATATCATATCATATCATACTATATCAAAGAAACACTTATAATATATATAGAACATCAAAATCTTATGAATAAATAAACAAGTAAATAAATAAGCAAATAAATAAATGAATAAATAATTTTGACATAGCCAAAAGTAGGGGGAAAAATCAAAAAGAGGGGAAGGATGAAGCGAGAAGATGAGATATTCAACATGTTGATTTCGACAAGGATTGTAATTTGGAAGGAGGAAGATTTCCCAATATACTCGAGTAGATATAAATGTGAATGGGATAATTCCTGGCCTATTTTAGGTAGCGCTGGTGGCGTAGCCTTGGTATGCATTTCTCATTCCCCGGATGATTTCCCTTGATTTGGGGTGTATATCGTACTACATACATCTTTCATCTCTCCTCCCATTCAGCACACATACATGCACACATCAATCATCACAATTCATGACCATTACGATGTGGAGATTCATGACCATGTTTTAAAATCCTTGCTCCATTTGCATGTGAATCTATAACTCGTTGTGCTCCTGTCCATCACCATCCGAATCAGCAAGAGCTGTCTTGACGGCCTGGGCCGCTTCGGAAAGGGCACTTTTCACACCTCCTTTTGCGGCCGAGCCGGCTTTGTCAGGTAGGGATGCATCGTCGTCGCTGGCGGTTTCGGGCGTGGGCTTCTTCTCGATGATGGTTTCCGGTGTGGGTACACCTTCAATGGCTACGAGTTCGGTTTCGAAGACTAGGAGTGGGAGGATAGTGGTTAGGATTGTATTTTTGGGGGGAGGAGGGTGTTTGAGAGGATTAAATGAATGAGTGGGATGTCGTGTTCAGATGGAAATTTGAATGGAATATAAATGGAAATAAATTAAAATACATACTTAATGTACTCTTTCCCGGGATTGGGCCCATAGTCCTATCACCATAACCAAACTCAGGAGGAATCGTAAGAATTCTCTTTTCACCGATACACATATCTAAAAGATTTTCATCCCATCTGCGCAGAAAAGACGATTAGCATTTTTCCTCACGACCTCGCGCCGTTCAAGTGAGGAGGGGGAGGAAGACAAACCCTTTAATCACCGCACCGGCTCCCACGACAAAGCTCAATGGCTGTCCTCGATTGTACGAAGCGTCAAATTCCTTTCCCACCTTTCCATCCTCCTGGAGATTTCCTCGGTAATGCACCGAGATGTTGTCGCCTCGTTGAGTTTTGCGCTCACACTCTACAGCTTTGATGATGTCAATCTTGACTTCAGCAGCGAGAACATTGGATGCGAGAGCAAGGAGAGAAACGGTTGAAAGACGCATGGTTGAAGAAGTCAATTGATTGAAATTGGAAGTGAAATTGAGGTTGAGGTTGAAGAGTTGTTGTGAGAGGGAGAGGGGGAGGGAGAGGAGGAGGGAGAGGAGGAGGGAGAGTAGGAGTAGAATCAAGAAGTTTTGAACACGTTGAGGGGAACGATATGTATGGGTTATGATGTACTTCCAGGACTGGTGGACTAGGGATGTATGTGTATGGATAATGCCCGTGCGTGGAGATGGATTACCTAATCACATCATCAAACTTAGGATTTTGAACCAATCGAAAGAGGACGTTTATAACCTTATATATACTTTATATGGATATAACCTCGAACACACCAAAGAGGATATATTTCTATAATCCAATATTCGTTGATTAGTCAGCCACTTAGTCAGTCAATCCATCCATCCATCCATTCCATCCATCCATCCATCCATCCATCCATCCACCCACCCAACCATCCATCCATCCAACCATCCAACCAGTCTTACTACAGTATACGAGAAAATACCTGAATCTTTCTTTGCTTGTTTGTTTGTTTCTTCAGTACGAAGTGAGGTTAAGGTCGATAGGTGGCTTGGTTACTTGGTTACTTGGTTTCATAAAAAATGCCCGATGGGAAGCCATGGAAAAGATATGGATGGCTGTGCATTTGGTACTCCGCCAAACGCCTCTTCGTTCATTCGTTCAATCAATCAATCTCTGGGAGGTATGCTTGAGTCAAAGCAAAGAGACTTGTGGAGAAGATGGGGATGGATCCTTTCCGTTTCTTTAACATCATTCTGCAGCGATCCCGACCCAGCCAGCGGAAGCCTTGTCATATTCAGCAGCAATTCTAAACTTGGCCAGCGATCAAGCCTTAACATCATTCCGCAGCAGTTCTAAACTCGGCCAGCGATCAGGCCTTAACATCATTCCGCAGCAATCCTAATGCTCAGCCAGCGGAAGCCTTAAGTTTATCATGACTTGATATCCTTCACTCAGATCCCGTCTCATCTCATCTCATCTCATCTCATCCTTATCCATGGTGCTCAACGTCACTACTAAGCTCAAATTCCTTATGGTACTTGGATGAAACTCTTCACCGATGTTATCTTCCGTTAGTTTGGTGACTCACTGGATCAAAATGATCATTTGCATCAGTATAGCCCATTGAAGGCAGCCATTCATTGGGTAGAAGTCCCTATCCCAAAGTAGTGAATGTAGTGGATTGGGAATTGGGGATAGTTCCTTTCAGTCCTTTCTAAATCGAATGATTTTGCCTACTTTTGAAAGATGCTGCGCTGTGCACGATAGGTAACAATTGACTGATTTCGTTAGTCAATTTCTCTTTGTCTATAAGTATGAAGATTCTCACTTTGTTTGCCTTGCTCTTTTCATCCGTAGAAGACTCAATCATTAAACTTGTCATACGGTGTCCCGAAAATAGTACGAGATTTTAATTCTACCCATTGGTACAAATTAATCAACATTCGACTCTTACCTCGCGCATCACCTATATAAACTCCGAAAGTACTCTACCGAAGAATCCTTCAATGTCCTACATTGATTCTCGTGGAGACACACACACACAAAGAACTACTATCATATATCCTCGGGAATCTTCTCCAAGAAGTTCGAAATCCTCGTACGAAACTCATTCATCCGATCATTCTACCGAGTTAAATTCAAACATGTCACCACGTTCATCAAGTAGTGGAAACGCTTTTGGTTCTGGAGGAAGTAGCGGAGAAGAACATGTGAAATATCGAGATCCTGCTGCTGGTATGTTAAACTTGTCTCGGTCTATCTCTTTCGACGCAACTTTCTAACATGTTTTTTCCCCTGATAACAGAGAAAAAATATATCGAAGGAAAAACTTCCCGAAGTGGAAATGTTCATGTCATCACTCACGGAGACAGTTATCAACATTATGAACATGTAGAACCAAGATCAGGCGAAGGCAAAGAAAGTGATTACCAAAAGACTTCTACTCGTCATGAACGTCGCGAAAGAAATGAACGACACGAAAGAAATAAACCACGCTCATCAGATCATGTTAAGCAGGATAAGGCGACTGATCGTTCAAAGTGAGACTTTGAAGCTTAGGGGGCTAAGCGACGCCACTTTGAAGGCTTCAAGGCGGAACTTATTTTTTCTCTTTGTCAGAGTGAAAGAAGCGGAGGATGATTTGAGTCTTGGATATTAGTGGGGGCATAGTTTCTTGAATCTTCTTGGCGTGGGTATGGATATTAAATGGAGTTGATGGGACCTTGAGATGATGGATGGGATTTAGAGTAGAAGATTTTTGAAACATTTGAATAGAATAATGATTAGCAGGAAGTTTAACATGAGATGCGATGATGATCATGATCATGATGATAATTACCGTCTAAAGGAGCTTGCCAAACTCTGACCTCCCGAAGGGTACTACTATAAACAGGCAGAAATTACGGATTTTCAAATACAAAAACTAACTCCTTATACTCGGTAGACCTTACAGCATGCCACTTCAGCATACTTAGAGGTTCAATCGAGGCCCATAATTCGCCCCAGCGCGATCTCCCCACGACTGACTGCTCTTTCCCCAACGGCCCTTTCTCCTTCACATCAAAAAGTCATATCTCATCTCCAGAGGTTGCCGCAACGCCTGGGTTTAGAGGGAAGTTGCTAAACGCGAAGGACTTTGTCGCGCCCAGGAACTTTGTTCTTTGCTTTCGAGTACAAAGAAGGAATGAAGGAAGGAAGGGAGGGAGGGAGGAAGGGAGGGATGGCACGTACAGTTAGTGGTTTGTTTGTTTGTTTCGTAGATTTCTGGCTTTTATATGAGTATGTATGAGTATATACGAGTATGTATGTTACGCGGATAAGTTCTTGGGTGGTGGGCTTGTTCGAATTCGAATTCGAGTGGAGTTTTGCTTTTGGGTCGAGATTCTCTTTCTTTCTTCTTCTGTTTTTTTTAGAAGAAGATGGTGGGTTGGTATGGGGTGGGTTTGGGCTGTTTTGTAGGGGGGCGGGCTTTGTTGAGGTGGTGGTGGTGTCGTCGTCGTCGTTGTTGTTGTTGTTGTTATTGTTATGTTTAAGGGGGTGGGACTTGCAGGATGACGTCTTTGGAGCTTCTTTTTCGAGGCGCGTATAATCATCAGGTAATAAATCATACAATATACTCGAGTAGGTAAATATATCGGCTTTTTGTTTATCTACTGGTATAATCTCCATGTTTCCCGGAGATTAGTCTATAGATGTCTTTCGTTTACCCATTAGTTTATGGCGTTTTAAGGAAGCTTATTTATGGCAAAAGCTTGATGCAATAAGCAAGCATTCTTGATGTGGGAATAACCTCGTTATAAGATTATTAGTCTCGGTTCTATTGATGTATTTTGAATGAGGGAAGGAATTGATGTTTTCATATCCTCGCAATTTGAATTAAGAATATTCGTGTGTTTTCGGTTCTACAACAGGCTCTTGTATATTCTTGATTTATGTGATAATTTGGAAAACAAATCTATGATATCTGTGTGATCTAAAGGATGAAGGGGTAGAGAGGCTCTTACATGCCTCGAGGCGAGGTCACGTGATGGGTGCCATTTTGCAGTCTCACAACAAGAATAAGAGGATCTAATAGGCAAAAACTCTTGCTGTATTGAAATAAGAGAGAAGGAAGCGGAAGATAGGGAAGAATCATAAAGATCTAATAATAATAATCCACAGTAAAGAGATAGACAAATCGACAACTAGTTAACTATCTCAATGAAAATAGACATGTGAATATACTCCAAATTGATGTATGATTTGAAGATGCTATGTTGCCGTTTTACATCGAGTATCGTCTAATATAAAAGTAGAGTGATACAAAGAAACGAAGCGACAGTAATAGATGTATCCTATAATGATACAATTTATAATTGTGATCTTTTAAGATTTTCCATAAAGTGTTTCTCGATGAATGGACATTGAGCCACTCCGAAATCGGCATTCTCTAGAGATTTCTTGCTGGCATCTGGCAAGGTAAAATACCACTTCATGGGCCATTGGCTTCCTTGAAGTTTGGAGAATCTCAATTCGTGAGCGTATGGATAATGGTTGTAATACTCGATCGTAATTTTGGTGTCTATAACTACTGGTGGATTGTTGTTTTTTATAAGGCCGTCATGAGTAGATATAGTAGCACCGAGAAGCTTAGAGGAGTATGCATTAGGATTGGTGATCCAAACGATGATGAAGATCCATTCGTAACGATGACCACCGACGAAACCTCCCCTTCGTGGTTGACTTTTGGGAGCAACTATAAACATAAATTAGAAAGAAGAACATATTTCTGAGGGGGTTTCAAATTTGCTTACACCAGGAGAACATTAAGCCATATTTTCCTTCAAGCCATGCACCACGAACATAGGTTTGACCTTTGGCTGGATCATCGCAACCGGCGGTAATTTCTCCACTTTCTGAAAGGCCACCACTAAAGCAAATATTAATAAAAAGTTATTGAATCTTTTTTTGTTGATTTCCGTACCTAATATTACCATCTTTATCGACTGCAGCGTATGGTTGACAACTATCGGTGATCTTAAGGAAAGGCTGGTAGTGTAATATGTTCCAACCCATAATACCACCTGGAATTTCTTGTGGGAATCGGGCGATAGAATCGTGAGGTCTTATAGGAGGAGGTTTTATAGGCGGTTTAACTGGACCCGGTGGACCGCTTCTTTCGATTACAACAGCGTTGGCAGTACCAATGGCAGCGAGGAGATAGAGAAGTTTGGTAGCGGAAAAATGCATTTTGAGTGAATGTTGATGAAGGAATGTTAAATGAATGAATGTTGATGTGAACGACGTCCTGGAATAAAAAGTACTTATATGGGATCATAGACGTCTTTTGTATCCAGCCTATTTTGCAATGATTATGGTTCAAGCCTAAGGTATAACGTTTATTAAAGTTAATATCAACAAAACTTTCAAGGATTTCATCTTTAAAGAGTTATACTCGGAAATTAAGTATTTATGCAATAAAGATATCATATATTATTGTCAAGGAGTGAAGATAGGGGAAGAAAACTATGAATGGTCTTTGTGGAAAGAGCACATGAAACAAGAGGACCTGTCAAGCATGTCAGGGATTATATTGAGATGGTACTCTGGATATATGATAGATCTGAGCCTAAAGAATACAATGTGAAAACTAATTCTATTGCTTTAGATGCCACTCTCTTATTCTATGCCATTGAAGTAGGCTGGCAAAACTCGACCTCCTACATGTACGTGGTGCCGGTTTACGAACCTATAGCATATAAAGTCTGCATGGCTAACAGAAGCTTTCGCAACGGCCCTTTGACTATACATGGAACCCTTTATCGGTTCTATTATTATAGCCTTTTCGAATCGCAATCTTATAAAAAAAGATAAAGAGAAACAAAAAGAAACAAAAAGGCCGCAAGCGCATGTGCATGTGCAAAAAGAAACAATGACGTGTTCGAGGATACTCTAATTATCGGATCAGGGATTTGAGAAATATGATTAGAAAAGGCTCTTGATATTGGTTTCGTTGTTAAAGCATCTATCTAAAAACCTTCAGGCTATTTAGCATACAATCGAAATCATTTTATATCTACCTCAATCTACGAAAGAAGGTATATTCAAACGGGATTGGGGTTATGTATAAAGAGTGATTCTATTTAGCCCATTCTTTTGAATTGAATTGCTTTCTAGAATATATAAGGGGACAGCATTGCGGAATCAAGAACTCAAGCTTATTATCTGAAAAAAGGCCTTTTCCCTGTGTAGTTTTGATCTTTGATATATAATAAAATCTTGTATATAAAAATCCTGAACTTAATATAGTGTCATACCAAAGGAGGAGGTCTACTCGACGTTAATAATCACTACTCTTACTCCTACTACTACTGTAGCTTGCTCTAAAACTAACAAGACAAGGCCTGACACTGTGGCACTATAAGAAAGGAGGGGAAAAAAGATAATAGAGAATCGCGAGGATCTAATAACAACAATCAAAGGGTAGGACGTAAGCGAGTCGATAACTATTCTATCGAGGTGTGGTGTGTAAATACACTACAGATGATCACGTGTTTTGAGGGGGTGCCATTTTGCAGCCTCACAATAACGTATCGATCGCTTGGTCTTTCAAGAGAGAAGAACAGTGGAACCCAGATCTCATGATTCGCCTCGCTATTTTAGCGAGATTGGCGAACGGATTGAGTTGCAAGGAAAGAAAGAAAGTAAGTAAGTATCGAAGAGCAAGAGAAGATGCACGTTAACCTGGGAGCCAGGAAGTTTCAGTACATGATGAGGTGAGGTATTTTCTTCCTGGGGCCATATGCAGAGGCTATTTATACATAGGAGAGAGAGCAAGAGACAGACCACTCGCTTGGCTCCGAACTCGCAAGGTCGAGTTATCAGACCGCACAGTGCACCACTTGATAACGTGACATGCTTGAGAGCGCCGCCTCGCGGTCAAACTAAAGAGACAATGACATAGACGACAGTGTGATTGAATCGCAGAAATAGACACTTGACGATTAGGTTTGGGAGTAGAAATGAAATGAAAGGTTTGAGTTAACCTTAAGGTTACTTACTCTTCGCTTCTACTTCACCAAGACCTAATTAGCAGGAGGAGCCTGGAAAATATTGCCCAATTGAGATAGCAGTACTATAGAATAGCCTTGCTTGGCTATTTGAAGGTTGTTTATATATTGTCCGTGGGAAACGAAGATACTTAGTGTATCGATAGATTAACAAATAATGAATCATATCGCTACCATGTGTGAGCCCCCTTGACAACCACCGTATCTCTGGAGATAGAATCGTGGTTGGTTTTAACGATGTTAAAATGGTGTGACGAAGATAAGAGGTGTATCGATCAATACTATTAGAAATGAGTTTCAATCATGTTGATATCCTCGAGTCGCGTAACAAATATTCTCCGTAGATATGCACATGAGTATGTGATTGGAAGAAATGATTGAAGGAAATGGGTTTAGATGAGAAAACTATTATTCAGTTTGACTAACCGTACTTGTAGATCCGATAAGGTTACTAGTATTCCTCATTTAGGCGAACGAAAATGAGATTAGGCCAAGTATACTTCGTAGTTTGTCGTGAACCTTGGTCTGTTGTAATTACTCGACTAGAGTAGAGGTCTTTAGCGATGCAATGAACTAGCTATATCTTGCGGCCGTATTACTTGACAGGATATAGCTAGAGCTGTGAGTGGTTAATATCATATCAATAGCAAGTGCGTAATCTTTGGTGGAAACGTCAAAGTGTAAGCGAATTTTTACACTCACCACCAGTGCACGTTAATTATAGCTTACAAATGGACGTAAGAAATACAGTTTTTATGTTATCAATCGCATTTCTATGTTAGCTATCTTAAAAGAGTGAAGTGCCTGTGTATACCCTGTATAGCAGAAGTATCATCTATATATTACATGATATTAATATCATTACAAATATACCAAATTAGCTATTGTCGCATAATAAAGACACTAATCAGAATTATACAGGTTAAAAATGTATGATATTTTTTTAAGCTTTGATTGGATCGAATTGACGAATTACGTAGTAATCATCGTAATACAGCATCACGATATGGAAAAAATTCATCGATCTAAAAGGTCTAAGCTTGGAATAACACCCTGGTCGTTTTTCTACAGGCAGACCTACACGTAACGCACTAGAGATAGCTAGTTTATTGCATCGCTAAAAATCTCTACTAAGTAGACGCGATTCAACTTGATGAATATGATATTGCTTAATATTAGCAATTCATAATCTATTTGATCTAATTGACGGAACATGTGTGTATGCCCATTCACTGTAGAAGTACTCGAGTATATGGATATACATACTTATTGTGCTTCTCTCTGTTCCCTTTTAGATAGCTAATTAGTCTATATATAACCTTTCCTTTCATACACAAGAAACAGAAACATATAGAATTAATATACCATTTAGTCCTATTTATATAAATATACTCGGGTACAGCCCTGAGTGTTTCCAACACCAATACTACACCGACTAATTATACAATACGTCTGTAACTGTTAGAGAGAGACCAGAGTTAATGGCATATGTACTCGTATGTTATTCTGCAGTATATTACAGTATAAGATTCACAACATACTTGTAGATTTCAGAAAGATAGGAAAACAAGTAGTTTATAACTTTTTAAGAGATTTTCAGGTTGTTTGTAATCAAGGTCCGTTCTGCCCCTCTATTTTGTATTTCTCTGTAAAGTACAATTAATGACTCAAGCTCAACTAATCGCTCGCTTCAAACTTGCTTTTCCTCTATCCATCCACCTTCTATATCCATCCACTTCGTCCCTTTCCATGATATAGCTTATTGAACCATGTTTTTAGATATGCAACATACTCCAGATTTTACATTACTCTGCCAAACAAATGCTGCCCAAAGCCATACCTACTAACCGATTAGTTCAGCTTTACTGATATAGTCTTCCCGGCAGGTTTTCAGACATGCAACACAGTGCATAGATAATACTTAAAATCATATGTTCCTAATTAACGGCGTCGATATAGCCCTCCCGCATCATTTTCAGACATGCAACAGTTTGTACAATACTATGATTCATATGCAACTACTATTCGTTTGGATTAGTATGATATAGCGTATCAGATTATAATTTCAAGTATGCAATGACCTGCACAGTATTCATTCCCCTCCCTCTCATATAATATCCAAGACTATTATTACCACTCTATTTCAACTACTCGAGTATATACCAGTAGATAGAACCCATCAATCTTGGATTTCGATAGGCAACCAAAAGAGTAAATTTGCAAATCAATAAAATATTACCGCATAATTTTACTAAACATTGTATATAATTATTTGTATCAATTCCAGATATGCAACAAATAGTTGATCAAATAGCATTCTTCCAATCATATAACGTCGAGAATGTTACTAATTCTTAGGTTCCATCCATATTGATATAGTCTACCAGACTTATATTTCAGATACGCAACAGGGTGCATGTTGAAAATCCCTCTCCAAATTGTCTGACACCCAAGAGCAGTGTCATTTAGTGTCGACATCACGAAATTATGGCTGAAAACTAATCCATGAGGTACGCCACCAAGTAACGAAAACGCCTCTCAAAAGTTCAAGTCATCAGTCAATTATCTGAGCTACCACAATATCACAAGTCTCCAGCAACTTCAAATTACTTAAGGATCCTCGCTAACAAAAAGGCGACTCAAAATACCCAAGTCAAGCTCTGCTCATCTCAAGAAACAGATCAACAAGATTCGATATCACTCTCCTATATTTGCCACCTTAAAGCATATACTACTTTGCTCAGATTCGTGTATCTTACTCTCTGGCCGTACGAGTATACTCTCAGCTTTCTCATCTTGGATGTACACTCAACCGGTCAAAACTCGAAACTAAAAGTACAATAAATCAAAATTGATCACACCGTATGCAACTATATCGAGAATACCGCTATGGCATCCCTTAATTATCAAAGACCTGTTTGACCACGATAGTCTGCAAACGGACATGATGATTTCCAACCCCGAAGTTTTTAGGGGAAATAAAGAGAAGTTAAAAAGATCCTCGCTAAAGAACTTTCCAACAGCTAACTATACGACTTATAGAAAGTTCCCTGACCCTTCGCTTCTTGATTTTGATACTTGTATTTTTTTCACGGCGTTTAATTCAGATCTGCAATATGAATACAAATTTCAAAGACAACTGATCTTTAAGATTATTAGCTTGTAATGATATAATCAATTTAAACTTCCTCTTTCCAAAAACGCAAAATCTCCAATGAATCTTTGTGGAAAGTCATGTGTATATTGAAAACACTTAGTAGCGTCGTGATGGTGCACTCTCGCTACTACAACTCGCCTATGATATACCTTTAGTTTTAGCCACGCTAAGATAATCTTAGCATGTTAAGGTTTTTAGATACTTTGGACGAATCGTCTCTAATTAAACCGAGTGACGCTTCATCGAGATCATCAAAGTTTAATTCATGATGATTTTTTCCTCAGGTATCAAGAGATTGTCATGTACCTGAAGACCTAGGAGAATTTGCATATCTCGGAACAGACGCACGATAGAATCAACAAATTCCCGAGGTCTTCTATGACATTCCAAGACATGCAACATAATCCCAAAGTTGCGATTCCAGACTAGAAACGGCAACTAGAAACGGCAGCTAGAAAAGGCTAGAAAAACAAATGCTTCTAGTCGTTTTCATGATCCATAATCGGAAGTCAACTTTGACATCACCATATGATTTAGCGTTCGTTGTAATTTCGACCGAGCAGAATATCAGACCATCTCTATATCTTTACCCGTGGGCAGATGATTGTAGTTGGAGATCTTTTCTTACCTAGTGAACCATCATCAAGCCACAGATACACACTTGATACCCAGGCATTCGGGATATCAAACAAGCCCTGCATGACACTTCCTCCGCTCAGGGACTCGAAGAATGCCAAAAAAACCGAATCTCTGAGAATAAAACGGTAGTCCAGCAGGACTTTCATTCGCACCATTCAATTGAGATGTGAAGCACAGGGATTATAATACAGTATCATGAACCTGAAAGGGGTGATGGGTAGGAGGATTTCCTGTTTTCAAAATTGTTCAGTCGTAGACTCAACAATGGGAAGACTTCTTCCCCGTGAGGTTGCTAATAATTCCCCTACTCCACATTCGAACTGATTCGATTCATGCATCAATACGCCTCATTAGAGTAGTCGTTCAGATGACTTGATTCGAACCAAACGGTTTGTTATAAATTCAAATAATCTTACATAAGATTATACTCTTTTAATATTCGTCTTAAATATCTTAAATTGATAAAGAAAATCCAAAATAAAATGATTAATGATTAATGATTGAAATTTAATCTTTTTGGTCTAAAAGTGATCCCAATGAAAAGGTGTCTCGAGAACGAGATAGAAGACCTATAGTTCTCAAGCCCCTCGAGCCCTAAATCCAGACCTGCAACAAGAGCAAAATTGCAAGACCTTTGATCGGACTATAGATACAGGCCTTCGGGAACTCGCGTGATCTGAAATGAGGTCTGCAACATGAAGAAAGGTACTGTAATCTATCAATGAGGCAATTGATAGTTCTCCGGAGACTCGCTTTGTCCCTGAATCCAGACCCGCAACAAGATCACAATTCCAAGACTTACTAACATCTGGCATCATGTAGCAACATCTGAGCGAGCCCAAGCGCTCACGTGTACCTGAAAACCGCGATGTGCAACAGCAGCCCTATAGAGCGACCCGAAGATTCGAGAAGTGCCACTTGAGATGGGCTCCAGAAACACGGGATCTAGATGTGCAACCAAAGTGGCATCCGATGCTTTTCCCACCCGGTCATTGAAATAGTCGTGTCAGCATTCACATGGCCCAGCCTTCAGGTCTGCAACAATTTTTTATATCTTTTGATGTGAGATATGCAACAAATCATATATCCCATGACTTCCCGAGCCCCCACTCATACTTTGGAGCTAGTCTTGAAAACTACTTTCATATACTCAAATGAAGACAGGCAACAAATTGAAGAATCCATAGCTTTTCCATATGGCTATTGTTGTTTATATATATAGTCCATCTAAAGCTCGCCAGCACCCATTCAGCGCTTCGATGAACCTTGTGTCTCCTTACGAGAGATCTGCAATCTCGTGTAAAAATTGTAAAGATCAGCAACAAATCGCATGTCTAACGATTTCCCCACTAACTAGACAGAAAAGGTGGCTCTAAAGGCTTCTGGAAGTTGAAATATCGATGTGCAACAAAAGCCGATGAACAAGAGCTTATGTGTCATGCATTCCTATTTGGGAAGCAATGTCTCAAAAAACAGTAAATGTAGATGTGCAACATAACCGCGGGGAAATTATGATGGGAAAGAGAGTCTGCTGGCCATACTACGGCAAAACAGCTCATTGGCAAAAAGGAATTATACTTCTTGGAGTTATGCAGCCATGACGATGACATTCCTTAAGGCAACTTGACTCGAGCATCTCTTTCTCTTCGAGACTTCAGAGGTGCCAGTAAAGTGCACGTGAATATTGTATATTCTTTCAGATGTGCAATAGCCGAGGTGTACATGCTCTTTCTTCCCGAATCAAACTATCACGTGAAGACTAGAAGATGTGTGGAGAATACTAGTGGTAGCCATTGAAGAGAGTAGTGACTAAATCAAGAGACCAATTAATTGTGGTGCTCATTATCCAGGATTGGTAAACATACAATAGGCCATCGAGAGCCAATAAAGGGCAACTCGTCCCAGCCCCGATCCCGCGGAATTTGCAAGCGAACTCTATGATGGTAGAGTTGAGGACTCGAGGAGCAGCAAATCGATTATTTCAAAGGGCCTCAAGATTTCTTGGCTCTAGAATCCTAAACCAAACCAAACCAACTCAAAGTATATCTATGAGGTATGCAACAAAGAATTCAAGTCCGGGAATTGATGCCTTGTTCGAGTCAAGCAAGAGGGCATAGCCGAGGGAACAATATAATATAGCCGAAGGTCTATTTGTAGATGTGCAACAGAGGTTTTCGAGATAGATAGAGTTAGGCTTAATAATCATATAATCTACGGGATGAATACGATAATCGTTATGAATAACGGGTCTTGAAAATTGTAACTCTACTAGCGTACGTGATTTTAACCAAATCACAAAACAACTGGGTTTTAGTTTAATTAGAGCTTGAAAAGCAATATTCCAAGAAAAAAAACTAAAATTCAATAGTATATATCAAGTATTATCCAAATAGAAATTTAAGGTTCTTTCTAGATACTTTCCAAAAACAAGAACATAAACAAAAATTCAAAATCTAATACTTTACTCGTATATCAACCAATTTGATAATGATATTAAATAATCTCACTTCGATTTACAAGATGAAATATGTAGCGACCAAAGCCCCACCTTTAAGGTTATTTGCTTACTTCAGGAAGTTTTCCAATACTTGGCACGGAAGCCTAAGCCTCTTGGCCCCAAAACCTCAAGCCGATTGATTCTAAAAAAGCATATCTGGTAGGTATGCAACAAAGGAATGAGAAACCAGACCCAGATCAGACCAAACCAGACCCAGACCTTTACCCTAAACCCTAAAGACCAAACCAAACCAAACCAAACCAAACTATACTATACTGGGCCCTATCATATCCAAACCATAGGAGAAGGGAGAAAGGAGAAAGACGGAGCTGTGCTGCAAGGTCTATTTTGCAGATGCGCAACAAAGGTCATCATCCATTACAATCATTCATCATCACCACGAATGAATGATCTCTGGTCGAATCGAATCCACCCACGCACATCACGTTACACCACGTTGGCTCAAAGTATATTTGCGAGACATGCGGCAATTTTTGCCGAGAGCCGAAGGATCAATGTTGTAGCGAGGGGCCAAAAAGAGCTGGAATATCGCAAAGGTTTATTTTGCAGATGTGCAACAGATACATACACATAACCCATATTCTCCCGCTCCGAAGCTCTGAAAGGAAAGCAAAAAGGTACAAAATATGGAATGGCTCAAACCGTATTTTTGAAGATATGCAACAGAAAGCTATCTAGACGGCGAATGGAGGAATGGAGGAAATTTATACGAGGAGGGGAAAGGGGTGGATTCTGAAGGTCTAATTTGTAGATGTGCAACATGGTCCTGATCCGGCCGCGTGTGCTTTAGATTTCTCACCTGTCCCCATGAATCTAAACTGTATTTCTTTGGTTGACTCAAGGCATATTTTTGAGACGTGCAACAGTATATCGGAGCGCAGAATCTTCTTGCTCTTAGGGTTCACGTGGGAGAAAGCTAGACTGGGTTGAGGCACTCGAGGTGAAAACTGTATTTTTGCAGATGTGCAACATGTCGTATTGATGGTTCCAGCTTGAAATCAAGACAGCCCGCCCTTTCTGGCATCTATCCTGGAAGTATATACCATCAGCCTAAAGTATATTTTTTGAGTTGTGCAACAAAGACAGCAAGCAGTGATCTAGATCATTTCGTGTCTATTCGATAGGCAAGGGAATTACGTCAGGTTAGAATGAGGTAAGGGGGGGTATCTCGGTTGGAGTGAATGAGGGTTATGAGATATGTAACCAATATTAGTAGGGCTGGTGGGCCTGGTGAACTTGAGAGGTAAATATAATAGTGAGTGACCTGGAGCAACATCCTTTCTGATAGAGATAGAAAATCCTGAGATACGCGACATATTTTTCATGATACTGAGTGTATTGATGATAATAGATAGCATGGCACTATGCACAAAGTAGTGTAGTTGCGTAGTAGGTTTGGAATAGATCAGGAGGTAGTCTGTAAACCAAAAATTAGATTCAAGGTGTAAATTGCTGCATGTGCAACAGACCTTCTCTGACTGAAGCTATCCATGGTATCATGACACATGTGATAACAAAGAATCAAGGGAAACCAAAAGTGTATTTTTTAAGACGAGCAACAAAGATCTCAAGGGAGCTTCATGATTGGGGGAGACGAAAAACTTTCGCCGACGACAATATAAATTAGCTGTAAACTGTAATCTCACGATATGCAACAAGCGCTTTCTGGAACCTAATGATGGTGGTACTGTAATGGCATGAGCGCCGGTGATGATGGGTTGAGCCTCGGGGAAAATCATGAAGTTTATTCTAGGTTTTTGGAGTGCAGCGAGAACCCCTTCATCAAGCCTTCGTATAAGGGTTAACCTTAGGTTGAGACTTTTTTGGGGGCGATTTCGAGACCTTAAGAGCTAGTGATAACGGGGGGGGCAAGGGGAAGAAAGGAATAAATGATGATAGTTAGCGAGATTCCTTCATGAGAAAAGAGCTGGAGATACAAGCGTAAACTAATTAGTTGCTAATCTCCCGGTCGTTAACAATATCGGTAGCGGCTCAAATACTAGAGAGGGGCTGTAAATGATGCAACGAGCTAGGTTTTATCTAGTAGCTCTTCTTTACGAGTAAGCACGATCTTCATTGAGTTAAAGAAACCTCTAATTTACACGAGGAAAAAAGCTATCATTTAGACGAGTGGCTAAACTGAAATTAGGTTTAAGCTTAATCTCTTCAAGCGATAGTTGTATATGGAAGATTGGAAAATAATACGACTGAGAACATAGCTTATCAATTTGAATTTCTCAACGAAAGTGAATTTTCTCACTATGAGTAGGTTTGGCAGAACTCATGTTACACTCGAGTAAAGTAAAATGTTATACCGCAGAGTCAGGGAAATAGCAATAAAGTGAAAGGTAAAATGTGGATTATTCGGTTCTGGAAATGATATACGAGTTCACGTATATACAGAACTCGTATATGACTAGCTTGGATGAAGAATGAGTGGGTGAGAGAATCTAAAAGATCAATCCCCTTTCGACACGGCTGATACGGTAGTGGTTTCTTGGTAAAACTCGGCTCGGGGGATTAGGAATCTTCATCAAGAGACATCACCAGGCGTCGATGATTTTCCCGGCGCAGAACCTTATTGAAGATTAAGTTCTGACTTCCAAGAAACCCGAAAAGTTGGGATGTAAGGTTGCGTCGAGTACTTGTACGGAGTAAGTAGTTTTGGGAAATGTGTCGTCGAGGACATCAATGCTACTCGTATACGAAGCCGTAGCCAGTTAATCAAAGGGTCAAGTAATGACGATATAAGATGTGCGTACAATTAGAGGTAGCAAGCATGCTTAACGCTGAGTATGTGTGGTATTTATATCTGCTCGACTATTTGCGCTTAATTATAATTGCTCGTACTTGAATGAATTACTCGTATATTTTAACCGTATGATTTGTTTATCTAATGCCTGACTAGTCGGCATCTTATTATATTTTTCGCATAACTCTTAAAGAAGAATTAGAAGAAGAATTATAGGAGAGACGATTTTAAACCTTTTAGACCCTATAGCATCAAGCAGAACAGGATTAAATTCTAATCGATTTGTTAATTTAAAAAAGCAAACTCGTTTTAGCTTCACCATCATCTTTTGGCTTTATACGCAGCGTTTAACCTAATAATGTATATTATAGTACGACTGTACGAGCATGGAGAAAAGAGCGTAAAGTTCTGGGTCCTCGTTGACTTGCGTGTATGGAAAAGGTATATTTGGCTTCGAAAGCCAAATTTAACGCCGCTGCCGATTCCAAATCCAACCGAGTATGGAATTAACTTTCGACTACGGCATTTTCCCATCGAGCATCTCTCTCCATGAAACATGTCCTCCAGACACCCAACACGATGATGGCCGGCAATGTGAAAGGCATATCGATCAGGCAGGCGGGACTGCCTGCCTGCCGTTCTACCATAGGTTGATGGGACTCGTATTGATGAAGGGCCCCGCACAAGCACCTCGAGATTCGACAACAACCGAGCGACGATGTAAATTACGCACGTGGCCAAGAGGATTTTCGATTCTTTGGTTCACACGACGGACTGCGACGACGGTACAGTCGGAGCACTCTACATCATACATGAACCTGAATCTGTGATTATGGGGTAAGGGAAAACCCGAAGATATGGATTGACATGGATTTTCCCATCTTCCTATATGCATATATGCACTTCCACTTCACAGTTCACGGTTCAGTTCACAGTTCACACTTCACAGTTCACAGTTCACGGTTCACGGTTCAGTTCACAGTTCATAGTTCACGGTTCAGTTCACAGTTCATAGTTCATAGTTCACACTTCACAGTTCACACTTCACACTTCACACTTCACTGACACGGGTGAAGCAGCCCAACTTTTCCAATTTTGGCCAGGGGAGATTAGTAATGACCGGGCAACAATCCCAAGGACCAATCAGGAAACCTAGAGGAAAATCCTACGAAGGGGACAAACCCAAAAAAACAATCTAACCCACAAAGAAAACCCCATACTTACAGAGTATGGGTGTTTTGGTTGATGGGAGGGTATCGTATTTTGAGTTTGATGGGCTTTCGACCAAGTGCAATGAGTTGACCAATAAGATTTGGGATGATGGCTGAGAAGGTTGCATCGCCGTGGGAGCAAGGCGTGTTATTGGACGGGGAGGAGATCCGAGGATGGACAAGTGATGGTGTTATTATGCATTCACCCACTCTCCTTGGGCAGGGAAGCTTCACGATAAGCCGATGGATTTGGACGATTGGTAACCTTACAGTCAAGTCCGTCAGTCAGTCAGTCTATCCTGCAAGAGTAACCCCATACTGCAACATCTCGAGTAATGGCAGCATTGACCGGAAGGTTTTTCCCAAGCTCAGCCAGCAGCAGCATCTGAGAATTTTATTGACCTCATGATAGCTCCCGCAAACCTGTATTGGTTGATGTGTGGAAATACACAATATAGTTTATGTAGCTCATGGTACGCACAGTATATACATACATATATATAAATATTTGGCGGGCCGTAAAGTCCGCGATGAGGGAGCGAGTGGCTGGCTGAAAGTGGTCGCGAATACTTCGGGGAAAGGGCTTCGAATGTACGAGGAAAAGGCTCCAACTTCCAAGTCAAACAAACGTATCTTGTTCGGATGGTAGAGCAACGAAGTTAAGCCGGTGCAATGCAAACCTTGGGCTATATCATATATGCCCCGACTCCCACGCAGTTCAATGAAGATGCAGATTGTAGGACAGTATGTATTCTCCTCATGACTTACGAGAACGGTGCTAGGAAAAGTTTCGGAATATGATTGATAATGTAATAGTACTGTAGATGGTAGTAGTAGTCGTGGTGGTGGCAGTAGTAGTAGTAGTAGCAGCAGCAGCAGCAGCATTAGTATTAGTATTAGCAGCTGATATTAGCAGCTGACCGAACATAATTTCCAAATGATAATCCAAAGTACGAATAATCCGCAAAATGAATGAACGAATGAATGAACAACATGATAGATCCGAAAGCCCCCAGAAGAAAGGAGAGCTCAAGATACTGAGTAAGAACTTACGAGTACCTAAGCAAGAAACAAACCTTGGTCCTGGGACGAGATGGGAAGAAGCGAGAGGGGTGATGTGTGGGGCGAGAATCCTTTCGATATCATTGCCCTTGAAGTTGACACCCTTGATGGATGGAGAGCGGATGGGTGATACAAACCTTACGAGGCGTGGCTGTCGCACTGGTAGGCGGCAAAGGTCAAGGCGGGGAGGTTGGGAGATCCAGGCACGTCCCCCGTCGTTCCTGCGCAGCGTTAACTAACCAACCTACCTACGGAGTATGCGGCCATGTAAGATTACGCTACTCGCAGCGCCAGAAAGTTCGCAGCTGGCGTGGACTGGCACGGATCGTGGGATGATCGATTGTAAGGTGGATGGATACCCAATCTCACCAGTCCCCGAGTTGCGGACTTCCTTTCTGGCGGCACGAGGAGCGACCAGACCTCTCTATGTCGGATCGATCCTAGATAGCTTCCTTGACAATGTACGGGTACAGAATGGAAAGAAGGAAACGGTGCACCTGACCAGACGAGAACTTGGATCGATATAGTCTGGATACGCTTTTGATTGGGGACAGGGGTTCTTCGAGAAAAGGGGAAGAGTATACATAGCCAGAACAGATTCTGGAGGAGATAAACACCTATGACCCCGATAGACCCCTCGATCAGTAAAGGAAAATGATGTTCGAAACACTCAACCACAGCCAGATTCTTCCCATGGTCACTTGCGCTCTCCGGCTCACTTCTACTCTATCCCTTCTCTTTGTCTGCTTTCTCTCAATGTTCTCTTCCATCGGCACATCAACGACTCAAAGATCTCATTGTTGGGATCACCCACTCATTGCCACCCCATTAATTACAGGTTCCCCAAGATTCACCTCAATCATTTTCATCCTCACCCCTTGCAGACTCCTACTATTCTCTCCCAAAGCTGCATATCCAATTTGACCTGTTTCCTCCTCTCTCCATTCAATTACCCAACATCCCACAATGTCCCCATTTCAATCCCCATCCACTAAACATCTTCCCCCGAACCACATTTCTGATCCACCCTTCCAAGACCCCAGCAATCTCATCACTATTCTCCTCTAGAAATTGCATGTGTCCGTTCCCATTTAACATCTTCTCCTTGCCCTCCCCTAGCTTCATCCACTCCACGCATAGCCCAGCTTGCCTCAGATACTCCACCGTACACCCATCATAAACACGATGGAAACTCGCCTCCCCCGTCTCCACCAGCACCTTTATGCCCCTCAAATTACTCAGTTGTCTCGCCGGCTCAATTTGCATCCAACATTCCTCCAGCTCTCCCTCGCCGGCCCCTGGATTCTTAACCAGCACTTTCTCTACTAGCTCCCCAACCCCCAATCCCGGCTCATACTCCAAGGGGATATCCGTGATACCATGAGGTCTCGTCAAGCCCCCAGGTGTTGTGGGCGGGAAAAGTACATCTTGGAATGGTGGGCCGGTCGGCTCAATCGAAACGATAGCCTTTACCAACTCTGGAACTTTATCTGCAATGACCCACGGCATGAGACCACCTTGAGAATGACTTAATAGAACGGCTGAACCTATTTTGTTGAGGAGTGCTGCTCCGGCCGTTTGCATGTTAGTTTCTTGTATGATGGCGTTGGATTGGAACGGAACATTTGAGGCGTAGAAGGCGTCGAAGATGGGATCACCTATTGACCCATTCTATTGTGTTGATGGGACGAGGTTAGAGTCTTCCCGATTTTGCTAAGTACCCAATATTCGCTTAAGATAGGAAAGGGGAAGGGTATTGACTTGAACACAAACATACACCAGGCCACTGAGTGTGCAGCGCCGCTTGAGGCCATAACGCATACCTTTCCGTCGCCGTAAAGCGCTCCATGATTCTCTCCGCCGGAAAAGTTTGCAAAGTTGTATTACCACTGGGATTCCAAGCGCTTCTACCTCTCGCCGTTTGGTCCAGAATATAAATCTCGTAGCCATGGGAGATGAAATAGGTTGCCCATCCTGGAGATCCATCAGGCTTGTTGAGCCAATTCTGTTTTAATTTAGACTTTGTTACACAGGCACGAGCATAGATAGGTTTTCTTTTTGGAGAATGCAGCTTAGCTCAGACGAAAGGAGGGTACGTACTGTACCGGTCATTCCCTGGCCATGGATGAAAACAATGGGATATGGCTGTTCAATACGACTTGGTGTCAGATGTTCCACATACATCTGATTAACAAATAAAGTATTATTGGATGAGATAGTAATGTATTCACCACCAACATAAAAATAGTCTCTTGATGCAAATGCCTCAGTGGCTTGAGAATCATGATGATATTGGGAGATTGGAGCGGGCAATATACGCCATGGTGCTAGAAAAATCAGGGGAAAAATCAAGTGAAAGCGCAAGGGATACATGGTGACTTATGGAATATTCCTGAAATTTGGGTGATAGAATAATGTGACGAGATAAATAGTCAAGGTGTTGAAAGAGAGTACAATCACATGCTTACATTATCTTGCACGCATTTGATCTGCACATATCACTGGACACACAAAAAAGCGTACAAAGGCAAGGAAGGATTGAAATTCACCAAGTAGATCGTCATCTTACATATCTGCAGAGAGCTGCATGCACGTCCTGCCTTGTCTTGTATCACTGGAGACCATCAAGATGACGCTACAAAAGCTACCCTACAAAAGCTACCCCGCACTATCGCAACAGGGTCCGAAAGCCAAGCCGAATTCTTCCTCAATTGAAGGCCAGGATTGGACGACATTTGTGGCAAAGTTGTATCAGGATACACAGAAGGCCTGCATAACATGGCGACTATCCGTCTGCCCAAGAATTAGTAGCACAAGAATTTTGTCATCGGCCCTAATGTGTTGCAGAATTTGATATACGAGAGTCTAGATCAGTGTACGGGAAAAAAAGGGCAATACAAGGCGAGAAGGTGGCTTAGAATGTTGTGTAATTATTGAAAGCCGTGGCTGGTTAATCTGATCTGCATACTGCTCTGCAAAGCTGAATAGACAGGAAACCGAGGCAATACAAAGCGTAATCCTATGGCATAAAATTTATAAATGATGCAAGCCGGAAGACCCGTGGCTAGGAGTCCTAAAAGGTGAAAGTACTGAGCCAGCAACTGCCGCAAAATTAGAACCACATATATAACACATTCGATCGATTCATTCCAATTTGGAGAATGAGAAGAAGGCAGAAATAGGAGGAAATTAGAATGAGAGAAGTCACAAATATACTGGTCACGAGGGAAGGGAAATGTAGTAGAAGATTTTCCACCATTGACATTGACGCAAAAGCTAAAAGCTAAAAGCTATCAAAGTGGACTCCCACGAGAAAATTAAAAGTTCATAAACTAGCCCTACAAAACAATAACTGAATACGACAAACCCCTTCCACTTCCAACCTTTCGAAGGCAGGATGGTATTGAATATCACTTTAGACAATAAATGACCTTATTATATTAATTGGCAACTACGAATCTGCAGCAGGGTAAGCGAGAAAAAGGAAGGTCAAAAGAAAGAAATACAACCCTGGTATCCTAGGTTCAAACTAGGTATGGAAGGAAAGAATGCTCATGAATGAACCTTCTAATAGGAATCGAACCAATATCTCCGGAATCAAAATCCGACGTGCTAACCATTACACCATAGAAGGGTTGAATTGGGACTTGTTGCGACAAGACGTGCTAAAACCAACAATATACTTCGAAGCCATCAGGACTCCAAGATATCCAAAAGAGGGACGATCCAAAAACATACGACAGTAGGGATTCGCTGGTGGTCACCCACCCAACTACTAATCTACCGATCTGAGGCTTGTGTATGGCAGAGCGGACGGGATGCCCAATTCTCCTCAGTCTATGGTCGTATGTGCCAGAGACTGTTGTTCTTGATATTATAATGTATCATTGAAAGCTTGCTGTTGCTTCTACGCAACAACCGAAGAGTCCTGGCTGGCTTTAAGTCTAAGCCGACCACGAGACCAATCCGAATGGAGAAAAGCTCAAGAAGAATTCCAGAAGGATAGAAAAGTTCCGAGAGGAAAAGATGTGGATCAAGGAAAGAGAGTGTGTCTATATGAATGAAGTTCTCAAGCTAAAGCAACGTTAAATGCCATAATAGAGCCATGAACTACTAAACCATGGCGTAGAAATTGGCGGGGAAGTGTCAATCCAGTAGATTCTCAGGAACATCCGTAAAATTATCCGCGGAATCTAGACCTTCATTCAACGAACCATGTGACGAATGCTCCCTTGCGAGGAAGCCAGATTCCCCCGACAATTACGATTTAGCCCTACGACAGCTAAATGACCTTTATCGATACCTGAGACACGTCGATGATCGACCCATGAATCTTTCAATGTCCATAACGCACAATAATGACTGGAATCAGACTTCTGAGGATGGCATACAAGGCATCGTCGAAGCTTAACTTTAAGCTTGGGGTGCTGAGATGGTAGTCCAGTGTGATCACTTCGAGAGAAAAAGGGAGGTGTAGCAATGAGTAGGAGTCGGGTAGTTGATTGGAAAAGCCATTGTGAGACCATAGAAAGTAGTAATTCGAGTGTAATCCGAGTGTAATCAATATACCAATTGTGTGTATTCACCTCCAATGTGAGACTCTGCACATTGGGACCCGAAAGAGCCGTGCATTCTGTACATCTCCCAAGGGTATCAAATATCGTCCAACGCCTGCGCAAATTTTGTTGTTCCCACTGCGAACGCCATATATTTATAATTCCTTATTTTCGAATGTGGTGTATGCTCGCATACGCGCATCGGTTTGATCATGAAGGTTGAGCTGGCGCGGGTGCCACCGTTGTATTGTCGGTCCATTCGAACTCTGCACAAACAATTAATATCTTTCGCATTGATTCCCCGAACCTCCAAACCATCTTACTCTGTCTGCACATAGGACATTGTCCTTTAGAAGAGTCTTGTTTGATCCACTCTACTATGCAATGCTGGACTTCTGTCAACATTCTCTCCATCTCGTCATTCCGCATCAACGTCAAAACTTACCATATGGAAATTGTGACCGCATTTCCCTGATACTATATTCATATATGATTAATCGCGGCGAAAGCATGAGGGATCGGGGGGTCATACACAAACTGCAATCATCGCCCGGATACTTGCAGGTAGGACATGTGCCATCGAAATGTACCTGGCAGATACCACAGACATCATCCTCATCAAGGTCCCACCTCCAAGTTGCGACGGCGTTCCATGTTCTGATCTTAACTTTCATCGTCAGACTGTAGCGCAGACTGCGCAAACGTATGCGGGGCTGGAGGTATGTTCAGTCTTCAGTCAACTGACGTCTGATCTCTGGTGTTGTATTGAAAGAGGCGGCCGGTTGGAGATCTCGTCGCATGAGTAATTAGTTAGTTTGCTTCAAGTTGTCACGAGTATTGAAGAGAGAGTATAGGCCGGCAGTACTGGGGCGCCGTAAACCTTACCCTCCCTTGTTAAAGTGGGGCTGTCCGTTGATAAGTGGCCCGTGCCCGTGGCCCGTGATCGCAGCGAGCGGATGGCTAGTGCAAGTGGCTGATGCTCCGCTGCCCGATAAGGATAAGAACGGCGAATGGAACAAACTCATTTATCATTTAGCCTTTGTCAACCGTCAGAGAATTGAAAGCACTCACAGTATGAACGAAATACTCGTATAGATTTCAATCTTTGCTGGTGCTGCGACCTACTCGACGGATCTCAATATATGTACTTGGCATAATAAAGATCGGTGGAACTGGAAATCAATGATCAACTCTCAATCTGCGATAACATCATATCTGCCACAATGGCAGCATCTATTCTCTATCGAAGAGCTCCCACTCTGAGCTCTTCCTCACGACAACCCCTCACTTCCACCTTCTCCAAATCCAAATACATCGCCATGGCATCCCATCGACCATTCTCATCATATCTCATCACCCCCTCCGAACTCTCAGAAGCTCTCAAAAAGAACCCCCCTTCCAAGATCTCTACATCTCCACGCACCGTCGCTCTCTGCTCGACATGGTTTCTCCCCAACTCTCCCCTCAACGGTCTTCAAACCTTCCGCGAAAAGCGAATCCCTTCCAGTCGTTTCTTCGATCTCGATAAAGTATCCGACAAGCGTTCTCCGTATCCTCATATGCTCCCTGATGCCAAAACCTTTGCATCTGCTATGAGCGCATTGGGAATTCGCAGAGATGATACAGTCGTAGTTTACGATTCTCATGAGCAAGGTCTATTCAGTGCGCCCAGGGTAGGATGGACATTGCAAGTTTTTGGCCATGCCAGCGTACATGTTTTGAACAATTTCAAATTGTGGGTGGAAGAGGGGCATCCAACTGAAAGTGGGGAATTCTGGGATGTCGATACTTGCGCATATCCAATTCCACAACTGGATGAGAGCAAAGTTGCGGATTTCGAGGAGGTGGTTGAAATTATCAAGGATACTGGCAAAGAGGGAGCCGAAGGTGTGCAGATATTGGATGCAAGAAGTTATGGGAGGTGGACAGGAAAGGATCCAGAGCCTAGAGCTGGATTGACAAGCGGTCATATGAAGGGCAGTATTAGTGTGCCCATTGGAGAGTTATTGGATCCAACCACCAAGACTCTGTTACCCGCGGACCAATTGAGAAAGATATTTGAGAGTAAGGGCGTTGATCCGACAAAGCCTATTGTCAGCAGTTGTGGTACTGGTGTTACAGCTACAATCATCGATGCTGCATTGGCAGAAGCATATGGAGAATCAGGTGTCAGGAAAGTATATGATGGAAGTTGGACGTATGTCATTCCCTTCTCCTACCCATTCATATATTCACGTCACTAACATCAACAGCGAATTTGCTCAAAGATCTAAGATATCCGATGGATTAATTGTCAAGGAAGAATAAGTTATTGCATTTCAGCGTTTGCGCAAAATATACCCACTCACTCTACTCAAGCTTTGTACATGATGATATCGACGATGTTATTGCGAATGTTTCAGCGATGCCATTACGTTACCCTCTTCTTGCTTTGCGAATAATAAGGTACACGGTGGGAATTTGACGTTAGGGAGGAATAGATGAATATGAGTTTCTCGAAGAAATATTATGAAGGATGATCAAAGGGTGTAGACAATATCCAAAACTTTGCAGAATGATTGGCATCTTTCCTATGGATCCAATGGCCATTCACACATTTGACAAATCTTCAAGGCGCGAGAATGGAGCAAGATCAAGAGCCGCTTATACTGGTGCTTCACTATTTCCCTACTTATCTCCAAGACATACAATGCCCCCCCCAGTGAAAATACCCATGCAATAGCAGTTGAATCTCTTGGGTCAAGCAACGGCAAATACTTGTTCCACCTATCATTGTCAAGTGACGGTGATGAGCTGCAGTGATAAGTTCCCGTGCCAGCTCGACAGCGGTGTGTTACTCGAGGCCAATCGACACTCTACCTCCTTGGAAAGTTCTACCTCAGACCCCTACGTTTCTGACATGCCAGCCAGATTCTTGGCCCATCTCGCTCGGCAGCGGGGGGCTAGAATCAACACTCATAGCCGCGGCTCCAATCAACGCCTTGAATCCTCGTTGATTATTATTGGTGAGGAGGTGAGTTTTATATATAGTCTTTATATGAACTTATACTCGTATAATGTATGGTATGGACCTTTGGCTCTCGGGCTCCTCTTCAAGTTCTCTTGCGTAATGGAAAGATCATATGAGTATATAGTCTAGACATCCATAGATAGCTCCATGGGTAACACTGTGTTCTATGAAAAGTCTTGTTCGTCGACGTAGTCATTGTACTCGTACATCTACACTCATTCCTAGAATTGCGGTACATGGATTCTTGAGGAGCGGTATAGATCAAGCGTGTCGTATATTCGAGCTATGTTGTCATGGTGTCTCATGTTCGATGATCTATCGATCTGCTTCTCTGACGTTTGTTGGTATTTGCTGCCTCGATAGATTTATAGTTGTTATCAATTGCCGATATGGTCATCTTGGATAAAGTCTATTGTCCTTGGTGATTTCGTTGTCAAGTACTCTATGTAAAACTGCTTATAGAAGAGTTTGTTTGATTTGGATAAGAGATAATTATACCATTCGCCTCCCCTCAATACAGAATACTTAGGATAGTTTTCATTATACTCGTTGGCTCTGTGAGTACAGTAAGTGAATCAACGCATAGAGCCTTGAAAATACTAGAGAGTATATAGTGAATTTCCTATCTTCATTGAGTCGGGAGTATATAATGGAACTCAAGTCATTGGCATGATCTCAAAGGCCCAACACCAACTCCAATTCCCAATGTAGCATTGTTCCGAGATGCGCTTGGTTTGGGGCAAGGAAGCATAGAAATTTCGATGGCACCCATCTCATCGATCCGAAGTTCTCTCCTGGTCTCTCTGCGTGCATGTATGTATGATCCCTCGACGAGATTTGCCGTTCATCATCATGATGCCCAACATTGAAGGAACAGCGGCGGCAATCATCTCTTGTCTTGCACCGGGAAACCGTCACCCCTCTAGATTCCTGTTCTCCGTCTTCGCTATACTTATGACGAGGTTCCATGCGCGTTTCTCTCTGCCGTATCGAGTCTATAGCATCCACAGAGAAACACAGTGCGGGTCGGCCTACCTAACCCTAATCACCATGCATGCATTTATGATCTTCGGCTGCGGAGCAAGCTCGTTTCCATGTATGTATTCCAGCTCTTGTGATTACAATCTTGGAAATTCCATCGAGCGCAATGGTTTCATTTTCCGTGCGATTTGCCGTTTTGCATGTGGGAGAGCAAAGAAATCCTGGAAGATGAAGATGTGCGCAAGAGTGCCTTCAGGAAAACGACACCGGCATACGTCAATGTTCAGATCCGCCATAACGGTCGCGGGTACGGCCCCCGTGTTCGATTCACGGCATACGCGTGATTTTTTGGGCCCGCGCATTCGGTTTCCTCTGCCTGTACGAGTACCGTGGTGCTAAAGACGAACCTGATGAAGGGTTTGAGAGCTAGAGAGAGAACACGGACGTACGTACATATTCGATATTGCATTGCACGCAACGATCGAAATCGATACTCGTTCGTTCGTACACCCTTCTTTCCACCAATGATACCGCCGAATCGCCTCCCTTTTCGTTGCGCCATGCAATTCTTCAATTGGCTAAAATTAGAAAGGATCGGGGTTCCGGGTTCTTCTATATTACTTTGCTCGAGCAGAGATGATGGTGTTTTGTATTGAGCCCTAAGGGGGGTAGGTCTCTTTCCGTCGTTAATCAATACTACTCGAGTACTATTACTACTTACCGTCTTAATAAAAGCACTCTCGATATTAGAGAGAGACGATAGAAGTTTATTGGCGTTTCGACAATAGTAAATATCACTCCTGATTTTTACCTTTTATACTGCACAGTGATTTGATTTGATTCGATTTGATATGATATCTTGTATTATAAGAGAATTCCCTCATCGCCGCTTCAAATAACCAACCTGCTACTGCTACTGCGACTGCTGAATCAGAAGACGAAGACTATAGCACTTTGCCCGAGATTCCTACTTGCTCTATTTGCCTATTCTCATTTATAACGCGGCGTCTCTCATAGCTAAGCTCTATACACCTTTTATAAGCAGTCACTCTGTTGTACCCACCAACCCGAGTGAAATTATCCGAAGAGTAAAAATATACTCTAGAAGACAGCGAGGGTTCAAAGCGCAGCAACGATACATATCTTCATCAAGCAAGCACTCGGTGCGATTCTTCCTTCGCTCACCTTGGTGACCGCTATCGTTTTCTCGGTGGTCGAGGGGTAGGATTTAGGATGGGCGGGGAGAACCGCTGAGTATGTCGTGGTAGTGATGCAATGTATCGATGCGATCTCTTCTTGGCTCACCACTCCGCTGGGGTGGCTATACTCTTATATATCGAGACGAAGCAAAACACGAGAGGTTTGGGATGCTGGCTGCATATACTGATGGATTATTGCGGATTCAATTCACCAGCAATACATCCCCCTTTCTCACTTGCAAACTCGCACCATCTTCCCCGCTTTTGCTCGCGCTGAAGTGCAATCTTGATTCCTCTACGTGCAGGGCAAAGCCCGCTTAGAGTACGTTTCGCTGATGATGGGAACGCAGGGACTCCACGTGGTTCCGCCATGGATGGGAAGCGCATCTAGGGGATAAAAGGATCCTCTGTGCAATTTCTATGCGCGGCACATCATCCTGGCTATCGTAGTGGTTCGGGAGATTCGCTCGGAGGCTTACAATCGCGGTTCGGTTCGGTGGTCATCGCGGGATTCATGTTGCTGTTGCTTGGTGCTGTTGCTTGGTGCGGCTCTGTATGTACTCTATCGAGGCGTCGATCTGTCTGTCTCCTCTAGTACGAGTTTCTATACGTGCGAGAGGATGTTGAGGGATGAGGATCTGCAATTATAGTCGTGCTCAATGTAGTGATATATGCGCAGTCCATACGATGAGAGGATTTAAGGGCTGGAAAGAGAAGAAAGGGGAGGAAGGGAGGAGTATCTCACATCTCCGACTGCGAGAATGGGGATTCATGGATGCTAAGCTTCGGATGCAAATGAAGATGTACTTGTAGTTTCTATCTAGTGACCAACGAAACTCCTTTCATAAGCCCTCCTGATATGAAGAGTGGATTGTTTAAGATGGATGGTGCTTGGTTGTTCTTTTACTCTTGGTAATGTCTATTTCTTTTGGTATCATGCGGAGTATCGCTTCCATGACCTGTGTTGAGCATCTTCGGAATGATATACTTGTATGTATACCTCAGCTCTCCTCGCTCGAAAAAAAAAGTAAAGAATAAAAATAAAAGAAAGTAAAAGAAAAGAACGAGACGCAAGATACCACCCCAACTCAGCTCCGATTCAGCCCACAAGATTCACCCGCGCAAGCGCACCACTTCACTTCCTCCCTTCCTCTTCCCATCTCACCCCGCGTTCCATTCATCCCATCCCATTCATCCCATCCCATCCCATCCCATCCCTTTCACCATCCCGCATTCACCATAAAAACCAACTCCTCTCACACACACCACACCACCTCGTCACATAAAGCAACCTCCACATTCGATCCTCAATCCTCAATCCTCGATTCTTCAACTTCTTCAATTCGAGCATAGCATTCCTAATCAGGATTTGAGATTTGAGGAGTGAGATTTGAGGAGTGCTAGAGGAGGGATTTACATTCTGTTTTGTATTCTGTATTGCATTCTGTATTCTATTTTGTTTTTGTGCGTGTTTGTACTGATTTGTACTGGTTCGTGAAGTATAAAATATAGCATCATCTACACTATATTTATAGCTATAGCTATAGCTATAGCTTTCATCTAACCAATATAAACGAAAACAATAAATGTAAAAGTACTCTAGCAACACTTATACATAAATACATAAATAAATAAATACATACATACATACATACATACATACATACACAACACCAACACCAACGCCAACGCCAATATCAACGCCAACGCCAACGACAAAAAGAAAAAACGATCTCTAGTTATCGATGAGGAAATCGATCCAGTTCCTCGGTCTGGTCTCACGGTTCGCGAATGTTTTACTTGGATTGAGGGTATCGATTTGGGATGGAAGGGGGAGAAGGATGCATTTCAAGTCGTAAACTTCGAATGTATTCGCGGCGAAATATTCTTACGCTCGTTACTCGTGCATGATATGTTTATCGATTTTGAGTCGTGTGTGTGGTTTGCTGTATTGCTATTTGTGAGAAACTTGCGTGGGGTTCTATTTGGGTTTCTTGTTGGGTGGACGCGAGGAACATGTGTGGATTTGAGATTTGAGATTTGAGATTTGAGATTTGAGATTCCATTGGCGTTTGGATAGCTGAGTACGTCCATACCTCATCAAGGAACCTACCTATGGGTTCTGAGGCGTCGGTATACGGGTTGTAATCGTGGATGGGATACTAGCCTGTTATTTCTTCCTCTGCTGGAAAAGCCCTGAGCTAATTTCGAAGATGTGGCGCTGAATGCGAATGCGACGGTTTAGTATTAGACATGGTATCTCTGCGCGGCTCCCCCCTTTTCCATTCTTCGAATTTCGTTTTACCGAAGGACGTATAAAAATCCCGTCGGAGCATTTTCCTCTCAGAAGTGCTTTCTCACTCTACCCCCTTCAAACTTTGAATTCTGCGGCCACGAGACAAGACTCTTGTGAGTATAGTCGAAGGTTTCGCGCTGATGTAAGTTTATACATCGTCGTAACTCGGCATTGAGACGCCAAAGTTACATACAGAAGAGGGATACGAGTAGAGACCAAGAGAGCGCTCTAGTTTCATCTTTGTCTGTGACTGCACTGCACTGCACTGCGCGTTCCCGCCAACTTCGCATGGGACCTCGATGTCTCTTTAAGAGTATATATTGAAGGGAAAAACCAATAACAACAATATTTATGACATTATGACATTATGACATTATGACATCCCTAAATAGATCTTCAACTGATGAAAGGAAAGGCAAAGCAAATATGCAAAGAAAAAGTCACCAGGTTGATCTCGGCTCCTACTCGTAGCTGTGGATAGTATAGTATAGTATACCCGAGTAGCTACGCGGTCCATATATGGACTCGAAAAGAGTTCAAGTTGCTGCTCTTGAAACCGCATTGCGGAGTGGTGCCATATACTCGAGGACCTACCATACGTACAAACTATACGGGTTGATCGATAATCGTACTTGCGCGTGAATCTTGAGCCGCTCTTCCCTCTTTATCCTCGATTCTTCATACGGTGTTTGCTGACGGTGGTGCTTACTCGCACTTCGAGTCACCCCCTCGGTTGTCTTGTCTTCTGCCCGCGGACCTGGCTCTGGTGGGTTCTGCGTCTGGGCTGCGTTTTCCTGGTTGTTGTGAGATGGAGATGGATGGAGTATCCGCGAGTACGCCCTTGAGTATAAATCATCCATATATCCCGCGACTGAGATGTGCGAATGAAAGAATTGAAATGGTACAATTGACCGTATCTCTATTGAACAACCCCGCTTACTACCAAGAGAAGGAATCGTTTAACCGTTTACCCATTCGTGAGAAACTTGAAAATAACACGGATAAATATAAGTCGGAGTCAATACAAGTTTACATATGGATATATGGTGGAGGGCGTCAGGTGATGTAAGTGGCTTGTTTGGCTTGGATCATGATGATATAGAGATATAGAGATATAGAGATATTTACCATTTACCATTTACCATTTACCAAAAGATATATCATATGTGGTTACAATAATGTCTCACCGCCTTACCAGTGCTCCAGGCAGAATGATTTGGTTGGTGGCTGGTGGCTGGTGGCTGGTGACAAGACATCAGATGGATTTAAACGCCTCCTATATCATCTTGAACGTCAGATGAATATGAATCCCCCTTTACGACAACCACCACGAATCGCGCACATGGGAGCGATAAAACGTGAAACTCCTCCTCCTTCATACAACCCGCCAATCAACCATGTCTACCAGTCTTGCGCTGGTCATTGTCTCGGCAGTATATCGTTCGAACATGCTAATATACATACTGGCCGCTAGGATTCCCAACTTTCCAATCATTTAACCTTATTCGCCATGGGGGCTCTGTGGGATCCTGGTTGGGATTTAATGACACAGTATTATACCTTTTATATGATGTTGACCTATCACATTCATCGTCGCTCGCCTTGAGAGGGTGATAAGAGAACCTAAAGAGGCAAGGCTTCTGGAATTGGGTTAGTACTATTTATCTACCTAGCTGATATACATACATACATACACTTTTATGATTCACTCGTTTTGATCATCTTGTCTTTTATCTCTTTTCCTTCTCCTTCTCCTTCTCCTTCTCCTTCTCCTTCTCTTCTCCTTCCATCCTTCTTTTTCCTTCTCTTAATGCTTCTTTTAAGCATCTTGATATGATATCCACATTAACATCCCTCAATTGTATGATCTCACGAATACTATCATCACCCATTGGCATCATCCATCTTATGCATCCATAAGATCTTCAACCTCGCTCAACATGTCTTCAGTCCTGAGTAGCAATCCTTCGGCGACCTCTGCCACCGCAACCCCAAACTCAACCATTGGGGCTGGAGCGGCGCAAGGCTCGCAGGGTATCAGTCTCGTAGCTCTTCTCACGGCCATGGCATCGTCTGCCATCATTTTTGGGGTGCAAATGATAGCTTTTATGCTCTTGAAAAATAAGCTGGCAAGGATATTGTGAGTGAGAGGAGCTTCACCGCAGCGCCATCGGCTCCCATGGGCGCCATCTTCCAATGGAAATGCACTGACGGGATGATAGTAAACCAAAAACGTACCTGGTCCCCGAAAAAGAACGGACGGAGCCACCTCCGAGGAGTCCATGGGGCTGGTTGTTCACCATCTTTCAGTTTCGAGATCGAGAGGTGATCAACAAGTGTGGGCTTGACGCCTACTTCTTCCTACGATACCTTCAAACGCTCCTGGTCATCTTCATCCCCATGGCCATCGTCATCATCCCAATCCTGGTGCCCATGAACTATATTGGAGGGAGAGGTGGGGATTGGGCCTTGCAGTTTGCAGGCGATACCAACTTGACCGAAATTTCATCCAATCCAAATGTGACGGGGTTGGACCAATTAGCGTGGACCAATATACAGCCTACCAAAACCCGGAGATACTGGGCACATCTAGTCCTTGCCTTGTTGGCTATCAGCTGGGTCTGCGGTGTATTCTTCGCGGAACTGCGAGTGTATGTCAAGGTTCGACAAGATTATCTGACCTCCGCCGAACATCGACTGAGAGCTTCAGCAACCACGGTTCTGGTGAGTGCCATTCCGGATAAATGGCTGACGAAAGAAGCGCTCGCGGGACTGTATGATGTTTTCCCCGGGGGGATTCGGAATATTTGGATCAATCGAAATTATGATGAGCTGTTGACCAAGATTCATCTGCGGGATAAGATACATTTGATGCTAGAGGGGGCAGAGACGGAGCTGATTCGAGCCGCCAAGAGGGCTCAGAAGAAGCAGAGAGAGAAGGAAGAGAAGGCTCAAGCAAAGGCGTCCAGGCGCAAAGCTCCCACGAAGGAAGAGAAGGCGCAAAAGATTCAACGCGAGAACGAGCTGGCGGAAAGACTGGCGAAAAGTGGTGGGATAGCTACGGGCGAGGAGGCTCCGCACACGATAGATGATGCGGTCGATGAAGAGGCAGAACTGGAGAGGCAGGAAGCCGCTCGCCAGCACAAACGTCACGGTTCGAAGAACAAATTTAAGCTTGTGAATCCACTCGTCGCCGTGGGCCAAGGGTTTGAGGCGGTTGGGCAAGGTTTGAACAAAGGTGTCGATGCCGTGGGGAAAGCGGGAGAGACTGCTTTTGGGGGCGTCATCGGGTTTGGCCGGGAGCTGGATGAGACGATTGAGGAAACCAATGGGAATGGTTTCGTAAGTCTTGATGCGCGATCGATAGGGGATGATGATGAATATGATCAATACGGGAGATATAGACATCGAATTGTACAGCCAGCACCGTATGGATCAGGCGTCGAAGAAAATCATCGAGATCCGGAAAAATCGGGAGCGCCGGCCGGAGAAGATCGTCCTTCGATATCGTCAGAGCGTGATCCGCGAAGCTATGAAGGGGATAGAAAGTTAGCCGGCAATACGGTACGGAGGAACGGCTTTCAATATGGAGGCGATGGAGCCAATGATGCCTCTCGAAACAACAATTGGTGGAAGTTCTGGGAAGGTCCTGCTGGCGGGTTTCCTTCTCCCATCCCAACCGGATACGAAGACGATGACGAATTTCCCCTAACTCAAGGCGATGGCCCAAGGTCGAGAGTGGCCACGGGTGCCCCACCAAAGAAGAGTGCGTGGGAGGTGATCAAATCGGTCATCCCATTCTTGCACACGGATGATGGACCAGGGGTAGAATACCCGAAAGCTTTCAATGAAGAATACCAGGAAGATGCGGCCACCGCAGCTTGGCAACGGTATCTGAAGGAGAAGGATAGGCCAACCCATAGACTGCCGAGATTTGGTTGGACTCCTAGCTGGTTTATCGGCATTCCTGGAATCAGCCCGAAGGTTGATACGATATATTGGTGTCGGGAGCAACTTGCTCAACTCAACCTTGAGATTGAGCTGGATCAGAAGTCACCCGAGAGATTTCCTCTCATGAACTCGGCTTTCATTCAATTCAATCATCAGGTAGCTGCGCATATGGCTTGTCAATCTGTTACCTATCACGTCCCTAAGCAAATGGCACCGCGCACCGTGGAGATCTCACCTAATGACGTCCTCTGGGATAATATGTCTATTAAATGGTGGGAAGCTTGGCTCAGAACGGCTGTTGTCACGGCTGTTGTCCTCGGTATGATTCTGCTATGGTCTATCCCTGTTGCGTGGACATCGACGTTGTCTCAGATTTCCTCTCTCGTCAGTACCAAACATTGGCTGCATTGGCTTAGGGTCATCCCCGAGAAGACTCTTCAAGCTATAGCAGGTGTTTTACCCGCTCTCGTGCTTAGTATCCTGCTATCGCTCGTTCCCACCATCTTGGGGTATCTTGCTTTTGTTCAAGGTTCGCAGACTGGCAATGAGCAGCAAGGGTCTGTTCAAACTTACTACTTTGCCTTTCTCTTCGTCCAGGTCTTCTTGGTCGTGTCCATTTCCGGAGGTGCGGTGGCTGCATTGGGTTCTTGGTCCAGTGACATTACTTCTATACCCGAGACACTTGCACAGCAATTACCCAAGGCGGCGAATTACTTCTTCTCCTACATGATTCTTCAAGCGTTGTCTGTGAGCTCGGGTACACTCCTCCAGTTGACCACGCTCATATTTTGGTTTGTTCTACCCAAAGTTTTCGACAATACGGCTCGACAAAAGTGGACGAGAAATACAACACTCCCATCGGTATCCTGGGGATCATTCTTTCCCGTCTATACCAATTTCGCCTGCATTGGTTTGATTTATTGCGTGGTCACACCAGTCATTATAATTTTCGTCATTATCACCTTCACCCTGCTTTGGATCGCGAATCGTTACAATATGCTTTACGTCTCTCGATTCAGGATTGATACTGGAGGACTTTTGTATCCACGTGCAATAAATCAAACGTTTACTGGTTTATATGTCATGGAGCTTTGCCTCATTGGCCTGTTTTTCTTGACAGAGGATGAGAACGGCAATGCACTCGCTGCTCAGGCACTCATCATGATCGTCGCTCTACTCTTGACGGCTCTCTATCAGATCCTTCTCAATTGGTCTTTTGGTCCTCTCCTTCGATACTTGCCGATTACCTTTGAGGATGAAGCTGTTCTTCGTGATGAAGCATTTGATCGCATGCAAGCCAAACGTTTAGGTCTCACCACTGAGGATCCTGAAGCATTACCACAAAATGATGGTACTGGTATTCAAGGACCAGGATATATCGAGATGGAAAATTTACATTCGACAGACGTGGACGGAGGTGGCAAATTCTCCAAGCTTAAGCCAACAAATCTCGTTCATGGTGCGGCAGTAGCTGGTAGCTGGGCATTAAAATCCGGTAGAAATATCCGCCATAAAACATTCCACCGCGGAAGTGGGACGGACGGTGCCAATAACATTGATGAACCAATTGTTCAACCTCGAATTACACGTAAACATCAACACCGCGACATTGAAGCGCAGCAAAAGATCGCAAATGCTTTGTATGGTGGCTATAATGATGAAATCGAAGATTTGGCACCCGAAGAAAGAGATAGTTTGGTTAAGCATGCCTTCCAACATTATGCGTTGAGGGCCAGGAGGCCTGTGGTATGGATTCCTCGAGATGACACTGGAGTTAGTGATGATGAGGTTAAGAGGACGAGAGATTATGCGGGACAGAATATTTGGATCAGTAATGTAGGAGCTGCATTGGATGCAAAGGCGAGAGTGGTTTACGGTCGAAATCCACCCGATTTCTCGGAAGTGGATTTGATTACTCTGTAGTAGTTGTATGGTGGAGGGAGGGTGAAGGGACTGGCGTTCAATTTATCTTTTGTTCATTGGGGAGGGGGATATGGTAACGGCACAAGGTACCAGGTTTTGCATACATCATGACAAGAGAAGATTAGATTTTGGGGGAGGGGAGGAATGGTCTTGTGTATACGGGTGAACAATAGGCGTATTTATGGAAAGAGGAGGGCTTGTTGGGCTTTGTTCATGGGAAAGATGGGAGGGATAAAAAGCGCATGAGTGTACAAATAGACAGGCGGATAAGGTAGCACGGGAGGATGATCAGTCGGAGACTCTAAAATGATACCCCTTGTGTGAATGGTGCGATTGAAAGGTAGGAGGATTCAGCAAGCGACAGTAAAAGCGAAATGAAACGAAATGATATGATATGATATGATATGAAAGATCAAATCCTTTACCGTATAATACTTTGGAAAAGCTAAGAGCATGCATGCATGATGTTTGAAGTGATGGGAGTCTCCCAGACTCGAGTATATCCTTCGAGGCTTTCATCCATCCATCTATTCATGCATCCTCTCAAGATGATGAATGTTTGGTGAATGGCAGAATCTACATACTTGATACAGTGATAGAGTACAGCGATAGAAAGAACTCGCATATGAAATAGAAGGCCAATGAACTGTGCGAGATACCAATGGAGGTTCTTGATGGGACGATTGATTTGCTTCTTGTGCGGCCTACCTACTTATCTAAGGGTATAAGATTTAAGAAAGTTTTGATGGTGGTTTTGTTCAATATAAATTTGCTTCTCTTCACCTCACTGACGGGTCCATGATTGAGATAATATTTGTTCATGCCTCAGATCCTGAAAATTACATCCCCGCACGGACCTTCAGAACCTCGCTTCGTTCATCACATGATTACACCTGCCCTAGCTTAGGGTTTTCCAAATTTCCCACTATTTCGCGATCCTCTTCGAAAAAGTCAAGATATTGAACCAACGACAACCCCTACGACAACCCCAAGGTAAGTTCTTGTCATTTTGTGTGCCGTCGTCGTGGACTTCTGAAAAATTGCTGACGCTCATAATTCAAACAGTCCCTAATTCAAAATGAGTGCGTCACCTTCGATTCTCGATGCTCCATCGCCGTCGGAGAGGATTTTAATGCTGATGATGATTTGATTTGATTTACAGCCAAGGGAACTTCCAGTTTCGGAAAGCGCCACAACAAGACGCACACTTTGTGCAGACGCTGCGGTTAGTTTTGAACTCAATCCTTGAGGAGTGGAGAGGGAGGATCGAAAGTCGCGATGAGGGGTGGGACAGTTGATTCGGGGCTTGATGGGAGAATTGGGCATATCTTCAGGAGAGAGAATTCTTTAGGCTGATGTTGATGGTTCATCTTTACAGGTCGCCGATCCCTCCACATCCAAAAGCACACCTGTTCGGGATGTGGTTACCCAGCAGCCAAGACCCGTCAATGTACGTTTTCTTCAATCCAATCCAGTTCATCTATCTTCACACGACTCAATCGATTCCAAATACTCACGGGATATACTACAAATCATCGACACATGACGAAGAGATGAAGTGATGAGCATCAATACGAATCAATGCTAATTTAAGCCAAATAGATAACTGGGGTGAGAAGGCCAAGAGAAGAAAGACCACCGGTACCGGTCGCATGCGTCACATGAAGGAAGTCCCAAGAAGATTCAAGAATGGATTCCAAACCGGTGTACCAAAGGGAGCTAGAGGACCAGCCAACAAATCTTCCGAGTAAAGAAAACGGGCCAATGTTTACATACCAAAGGGATTTGCTTGCGATGGGGGATTTGGTAGGGACGAAACGAAGGGTTGGCGAATGGAATGGCTTTTTTGATAGGCTCGAGAACGGAGAATGAGCCCATGTTGATGAAATGATATCACTCGTCATTTTGATTGATCTTTGGGTCATGCTCGAAATTCGATTTCGTGGTCTTTGTCTCTGTGTGGAGCTTGAGGGTATGAAGTCGATTTGGGTTTTGCCAATCTTTTACTTGAAGACATGACATTACATGACATGTTCTCTAGCCAAAATACCATCATTTGCAATCATGAAACTATTTTTTTTCTTTCGTTGTTTCTTTCTTTGATGTTGATGATGTTGATGATGAGGGTTTTATATTTTGTGAGGTTTAGTTTGTAAGGTTTAGTTTGTAAGGTTTTGGAATGTAATTGGAGTGTTGATGTTGATCTTGATGTTAGTGTAGTGTATTGTGTTGTGTTGTATATTTGAAGTCATGGGATTTGACGATGGATGATCTGCGTAGGAATTGACGATGGACGATTTGGATAGGAGGAATTGGTGAATGAATGAATGATGGGGGGATTGAATGATGGGATTGAGTATAAGTCGTACTTCAGTTCTAGTATTGGGTTATGTAGAGGATTGGGTGGGTATATAGAGTATTGGGTATGTTGATTTTGGTTTTCTGCTTTTCTGCTTTTCTGGTTTTCTTTTGTTTTGTTTTGTTTTGTTTGGTGAGTGGGTTGAGTGGGTTGAGTGGGTTGAGTGGGTTG
>NGKF01000006.1:249125-306359 GCA_002162555.1 Monilinia aucupariae
AGAAGGGGGGGAGAAGGGGAATTTCGTCTACTTGTTCATTTATGTTTATATCACATTCTATTCCATTCTATTCCATCCCATGCCATCCCACCCCATCCTTGAATGCTCAAAAGTCAACACCACTAATGCCCATCTACCCCCAACACCGACCCATCCCCACAAGAAAACTGACATGACACTACAAGTGCAAATCCAGAGATCATCAAAAGCCCATCGAATAAATATAGACCAATCAAAGGTACTGCTAGCATACTCATACTTCTCTAGATATCACCATTGCCATCACCATCACCATATCAGCAACGCGACACGAAATTCACCTGCTTGCTTGCTGACTTGCGTGCCTGCTTGTATACCTGGGTGATTGATCCAATAACAATTCACTCGTACTGGAGTGTAAAATAGATGAATACGAGCAGGTTGATTGAACAAGATGCATCATGAAAGAAAAGAAAGGAAAAGAAAGGAGGAAAAACGAGAGAGAGAGAGAGAGAGAGAGAGAGAGAGCTGATCTCTCTCTTGATATCATTCGATTGCTTCCTGTAATTTTTTCAAAACTTCATGAAAAATTCCCCATCTTATGCTCAGTATGCAGTCCAAGTATCCTACATACATACGTAACCTTATATGCAGAATCCAGACCAGTGCCGAATAAGCCGAATCCAGAGAAGTGCCGAAGATCAGCTTGTGGATTCCCTCTCACGGCACGCGAAGAAACAATCCATCTAATGGCTAAATTCAAGTTCCCCAAATGCCAAACTCCTTACTTCAGCCTCCCAAAATCCTTACTCGTCTCATCCCCAAACTCCCTGTTATCTCCCCACCCCGTCTCAAATCCCACCGTTCCATCCATTTTAACAACCTTTCCCCTATCCCACTCCCTACTTTCCCCCTTTCCCTTCCACTTAACATCCTCTTCCCTCTTCTCCACCAACCCACCCCTCTCCCACTTTTTAACCTCCTCTTCTGAAAATCCTGCCTCTCTTAATCTATTCGCTCCTTGCCTTTGCCATTTTTGCCGATCATGCAATGCTTCGAGCGCTTGATCCCAATCATCTTCCGGCGCATCTTCAAGTTGCACATCGGTTTTTGGATCATAGTCAGCGTGAAAACGGGAATCCATTACAGATGTAGATCCAAGAGAAGCAGCCCCACGGCCACGAATACGAAGGGGTTGTTTTTCGTTGGCGGGACGGGGTCCGATTATGGAATCTAGGGGATCGGAATCGGAGTCTGGTTCCGGCTCTCGTTCCGATCGCTTCTTGGGGTGGGAGGAAGAAGTTTTATATGGTCGATGCGAGGCTTTTCTATCATCTTCCGAGGTTGGTGAGAGGGAAGGCTTTCGTCTACTTTGGGGTGATCGATCTCTTTCCCTATAACCTGATTTTTTGCTTCGATGTTCTCTGGGTGAACGTGACCTTTCTCTGTGTCTTCTCCTCCTCTCCTCCTTCGTGCGATCTCTATCTTCGGAAATACTTCGTCTCCGTCGATGTTCTCTCCGCTGGGATTTATGATTGTCTTCCTCGGAATCGTCGTCCTGGTATTTATTCCTCCTATCCTTAGAACTTCCTTTATCGCCATTTAACTCATCGTCATCCTGTTTCGTCTCAGTACGTCTTGATTCCCTCCTTCGATGACCTATTAACTCCGCAGAAATATCTATATCCTTCCTACGACTTCGACGTTCGGTGCCTTCCGCATCTCCTGGCTTCCATACCTTCCCCTCACCCCCTCTCCCAGAATCCTCCCGTTTCCTCTTCACCGGGCCCCCCAAAATCGCCTTAATATCACCCAGTTGTCTTCTCCTAATATCCACCGGCGCAACCTTCCTTTTCCTCTCCCCATTCGATAAACTCTCTAATCTAGCTCGCGCATCTGCTGCTTCTTTGGCCAACAATGCGCTATTATGATTATCCGTATCTCTTATGATATTTCGTAGGAACCGGGTGTTGGGTTTGGGTTTATTGGCTGGTGGTTTTGATTCTTTGGCATATGCTTCAAGACCCATAGAGGAGTATTTGATGGAGCTTGCTTTTGCATCTTTAGCTAGGAGATCAGCGACATAGTCATCAGTTAGGTAGGTGTCATTTGCCATGGCAGTGGTGAGTTGCAGTTATGACTATGGTATGAGGCTGTAAGGTGATAATAGGAGGTGTGGACGAAGGGGATGGTGAGAATTGATGGGCAGTCTCAAAGCATGTAGTTAAAACATGAAGCTGAAGTCATAGGGTATTCAATAAAGAGCGAAGAGTAGAATGTCAAGGAAATTGAAGAAACAAATGGAACGTGAATAATCAAGAGAGTTTTGGAGCCTTGCCTTACGGTTGCTATCTTATTTTCCGAGATGTGATGTGTGGACCCCTTAATCGGATAATGGTGCATATTTGCCAGCGGCCGACGCTAAATACAATCCCAGTTATCCAAAATGAGGGGTGTATCTATGCAAAATTCTTACCGCCTGGCAGAATAATTATAAGTAAACAATGAATGCGACACCCCTCTGGTTTCCAAAACCTCAAATACCAAAACCTGCAATTGCAGACATATCAACCAACAAAGACCTGAGCCAGATACCACGCGAAATACGTATTCTACCAGCTCAGGGTCTACCTCAGCGATTGCCCCATTGTAAACACACCCAAGGTCTCACACAACATGGCACGATCCCCCCAAAGCACACTCACCACCCTCCACAAACTTCAACAATCCCACGAACTCAGTATAATAAAGCTGAGCGAACCAGTATCAGCTCCCATCAAACCAGGCGATCGCACATCCAATGGCTCGGCAGCAGATCCTTTCGAAAACCCCTCCCCTGCAAGTCTAGAGGCTGATTTGGCACATTATCAAGTAATTTTTATCCTTTCTTCGTTCTTTTGCTACCCATATACTCACTCGCTGATTCAAATATAACCCCCTCCCAACTATGAACCCCGTATTAACATCCCGTCCTCAGGAACTCTTCTCCAAACTCCGCTTCTCCTACCTCGAGCAAGTAACCAAAGAAAAGTTCATCCGCGCCATCGTCGGCGATCCACCCCTCGTAGTCGAACATCAAGAAAACGTCGAGTTAGAAGCTACATTGCTCAACTCCAAATCCGCACTCAAGGCGCAAAAAGTCGAGGTTGCAGAACTCGTTGAGAAGTTAGAGAAGAGGGGTCGAGAATTATGTAGAAAATATGAACATATCCAGCTGCAAACGAAACAACTTGAAGAACTACCCAAGAAGATCGAAGGACTGGAAGAGAGCATCCAGAAATTAAAATGGGAACAAAACGGTGGGTCGGAGGAGGGAGGACATCCAAATCTCCGACTGGGACTTGATAAAACCAGGGAATTGGTTGAACAAAAGGAAAAAGAAAGGAGGGATTTAGATAGACAGCTTGAGCAATTACGAGTACTTGTTCCGAGGAAGAACAAAGAAGTTGAGAGGTTGAATGCGGAGTTAGTGCCGTTGGAAGCGAAGAGAATGACGAGCGTAGCAGCAGCAAAGGAGGCGAAGAGGAGGAAGGAGGAGGTTGCCGGGGGTGTGGGGGATGATTTAGAGGAGAGAGGTAGATGGTGGAGGGGGGTGGAAGGGGGATTGAAAGTAATGTTGGGAGTAGGGGAGGAGGCGTAAAGTGGGATTTTGCAGGATAATTTTCCGGGAGTCTACCGGTGAGGATCTTGAAACATTGGAAGGTTAAGAACCGATTGGCGTTCCTGGATGAATTAGGAGGGAGTTCATGGTTAAGATAATTGCTTATTCTGGAGTTTGGAGATATATCCCTTTATTCTATACCAAATGAGATGAAATCAACAACGCAGGCAAAATCAACTATCACATATCCTTCTTCATGATCCTCATTACGAGTACTACTCGTATATCCCATCCTATCCCATCCATCCCAACCCTAACCCCCCCCTTATCCCCCAAAAAAACACAACGATAAAATCAAGAGGGAGGGAGATACCAATAGATACCAAAAGTTCAAACTAGCAATACTATATACATATTACCCACCAATCTACTCAAATAGTATAAATACGATATAGCCAGCTTTCTGGAGCGGGAGAGTATTGTGTTGTACTTCCAGCATGAGAAAGCGAAAGAGATGAAAGAGAGAAAGAGATGAAGGAAGAGAAAGGGGGGTGGATGCATACGAGTAGGTTCGCTTAGATAATTACTCTAGATACTTACTTACTCGAGTAGAGTACATTGATTGATAGGTATGAAAATATGTATCGAGGTATCTACTCGAAGTATCTAAATAATCAATAATGCATAACCACCACCACCATCACTGATATACCTTCCTCTCTCCCTCTCTCCCTCCTTCTCTCCCTCCCTCCCTCCCTCCGTCCCTCCGTCCCTCCCTACCGACTCAAGTACTCGTACTCGTACTTGGTACGAGCCAATTATTTAGATGCAATGCCGACCACAACACACTACAATACAGTACAGTTAGTATATGCCTAGTTATGCAAACAGGCTAACCATTCACTCAACAGCAGATTTTCGAATTCGCAATCTTTTTTGTATACTCGAGTAGAGGCATAACACTTTACAATTCATGCTCACTCACTCCGCTTACTCCATTCGTCTTTCGCTCGTCTGCCCATTACAGATCACTCTGGGATTCAGACTCACCCAGGCTAGAATGCGCGCGCATCATTTCATTTAGTCTCATGCTGTGCCATGCCATGCCATGCCATTCATCTCATGCCATCACCAGAAGAAAGTAAAATACACACCCTTTCCCAATTTTCCATTTCCCAATCCTCGTCCATCCATCCAACCTTCGTCCCTCCCGTCCAACCATCGATTTTTCATGTATTAGAAACAAAGTAAGTAGTAATGTAGAGTAAAGTAATTTTCACCCCCCTTCTCTTCCTTTTTGACGTTTAAACTTTGCTCGCGCCACTATGCCTAGACCAAAACCAATTCCCGCCCCTAGAAAATGAAATACACCTCGTCTCATCCTCATCACTCAAAGAGGCGTGCATACAAAAGGTGTATATGCGCAACAAAAAGAGCTTCTTTTGTATGTTCCAAAGTCAAAGACAGAGACGAGAAAGAAATGCGGAAAGGTATTGTGTTGTTATTACATGGATTTTGAACCCAAGGACTCCGGAGGAGAGCAAATGAAATGTAAAGGCTATCTAGTAATGCAGCTTAAGCATAGTATAAAGCTTCGACGAGATAAATAACGCCGAAGATTAAGAAGGCAATTGCACCTCCCAATGTTACTGTGCAATGGTTAGCATTAGGCAGTTCAGGATATGATTCCAAGAACATTTGAACTTACCAACTCTTAAGCTCACTTTGCCAGCGATAGCCCTTCCTCCAATAACGGCCACACCAGTACATACAGCATGGCCGCTGACTGCACCACCAGTTACCCACCAATAATCTTGACCAGCCGCCATGGCAATTGTAGCAATCTGACTACGATCGCCCCACTCTCCAAGGAAAGTCATAACAAATGTTTGTACCCAAGCAGGACTTAAGAGTAATGAAAGAAGATTGTTCAAACCACCTGCAACACCTTTCAATGCGGATCGTTTGGGAGAAGGAGATCGATCTGGTGATGACGAGGGACTTCGTGGAGGAGATGGGAGACGGGAACCTGATCTAGATTTTCTTGTGCTGGTCCGCTTTCCACCTCCAAGACCCATTTCGAGAGCATAGGGGGAGACAGATGATCGTCTTCGCCCCTGTTGTTTTGCCAAATGTTCTTTCTCCTCGAGTTCCATTTCGACCTCTTTCAATTCTTCCGTCACACCCTCACCTGGGCTTATAGCTAGACCTTCTTTCAACAAACGTCCTCCAAAGACCAAGAATAATCCCGCGGCGAGGAAATTCGTGAATCGTTTTGGAATCAAGGTAGGAACTGCATGGCCCAACACGGCGGATAGAACAGTCATAGCTATTAATGCGGAAAAGGCGGCGGAAAATACCAGGAGACGGTCATGCTTCATAGCCATTAATGCTGCGATCAAAAATGTTTTGTCTCCAATTTCAGAGAACAAAATCATTGTGAGCGAAAGGAGATACGAATGTAGAGGCTGAATGAGACCATCGCTGCCCTCTCCTTCCAAGTCAAGCTTTGCAGCAGCCTTCGAACTGGATTTCGTAATATCTAAGTGGTCCTTGTTGGCAGAATTAGGAATTGGATGAGGATCGTTGTTCATCTTATCTGGAAGATCTGTAGGTTTGTCCAACCCGGCAAGATTACCGGTACTATCATTCGTCTTTTCATCAGTCTCCTTGTTTTTCTTACTGGTCGAATCCTTCTTCTGCGAATCCTTGGTATCGCCCTGTAATTTCTGCTCGGTATCGTGAGGGAATGGAGGTGCCTCTTTAGGTGACGCTGGCTTATTTTCCACCTTCTCTCCCGTTTGACTTTCCTGGCCCTTTCGCGTCTTTTCTTTCTCACTCACACCTCCCTCGGTGCCCGTTGTGCCATCTTTAGGTAACGCTCGACTTGGATCGTTCATGACTCCGTCGTTGCTCTGGGGAATCTTGGTGCCATCAGCAGCAAGCATAATCTCCTCTTTTGGCGCGGTCGTTTTCGTTTTAGCTGGCACCACCAATTCTGCATCAAGTTTGGAATTGGAATTGGATTTCTTGGAATCTGTTTTATCACCGGTCGTAGCATCCTTGCTCGGGTCACTTTTGGTGGTCTCTACGAATGGGCCAGCATGTGGTTTTCCATCTCTGCCATCGATCGGCGCATCCTTTGTACCTTTCTCATATTTGGGTTTGGTGTCGGTAACGCCTGTCACAGCTGATGATGAATCGTATCCAGAATCGACCTTGTTCTTCCTAGTTTGCGCATCGGTATTTTTCGAAACGACTGATTGTATGTTGTCTTGTGCCGCAGGCGATAGAGCCAGAGCCAGTGATGGCAACAGAAGTAAAAGTAATGGGGATTGCTTTCTCCGGAACCTCATCTTGAATGCTATCTATATCTTTCGATCGAACTTGACAGAGATGCAGTTGGAATGGGATGTAGGTGAAAAGAAAGAGGAGGTATGTATGATCAGGGGAAGAGGAAGAGGAACTGCTGGATACGAGGTGGTAATCAATCGTCTATTGCCTGGGCTAACCTAAGTTCCAAATGACGTGTCTAGATTTGTTGAATGTAAGAAGCTGTTAGGTGTTTTGCAAGTCGAAGTAAAGATAACATACCTCTCGAAGATGGCATTCGCAGAAAGCGGTGCTGTATCATGAGAAAAAAGAGGGTGTACTCGTATTAGAGGAACAGGCTGGCTGATTGAATGGAAAGTATAACAGATTAGTTGCTACCGTGCGAATAGGGAGCTCTCACTTCTCGGAGCATCGAAGAGGGAGGGAAAAGGGGATCCGCTCTTTCGAATTTCGATGTGGCGTGTAAACTTACTTCTGTATATGATGGCCAGCATGAATTGTGATTGGCTTGATGTCAAGACAGTTGTTATTTATTAATAGATGTAAATTATATTATTTCCTGAAGCGGTAATTATTGATATACAAGGGGCACATTTTGAGTGGCAAGCTAGCCTTATCAAGATCACATTATTGTAAAACTTACCAGGCAGTGAGTGCCTTCGAACCTAATCACCCCTTCTTGCCAAGAGATATCGATAACCAATCAAGAGTGACTGCTGGCAACACGTGATCGCGTGATCGTGTCAGTAACCCTGTTGCCCCAACGCAAGCAAGTAGAGTAGAGCAACACAAACAAAGCGACGCGTCAACTCACCCACACCAGACAATAACAGCAACTCCACCCACCCATACCATCAGACTCCGTCAAAACGTTTCCGATAAGATACAACCTGAGGCTGTGAAATCATTTGGTTTGGCTTATCGCATATTCGACATGGCTCGAACTTCTGCGCGGTCTGTATCGCGAGGTGTGCCCTCTTCACCACCAAAACAAGAAAGTACTACCCGAAGGATTACTCGATCAACACGTAGCCAGAGTATAGATCTAGACGCGAGTCGATATCGTCAAGGAAGTGTGGAGAGTATCGAGAGTATCAGGAGTATTAAGAGTATCGAGAGCGAAAACAAACAAAGGAGTCGCAGAAGTACTCGCAAAACTGCCGCCGCAAGAGGTTCGCATCATGCATATCCCATTTGATGATTATTACTTACATAGTTCAGACTTATCTATAGTCGCAGAAGACAGAGAACTCCCATCAGACGAGGAGGACGATGTCCAAGACGAATATGAAGGGGAATATGGCGAGAAAGATGACGAGGATCCAGACGCTACCAAGGTCGCAGAGCAATCGGATCTCGGACTTCAAGTAACTAACCCATCAGGCGATCATCTTGGAAATAACGAACCACAATCTCCTGCCTCAGCTTCTATGTCGGCTACAACCATTCATACGCTGCACACAGAGCGAGCATTGGAAACCATAGATTCCAGTTTGGCAGTTGAAACTCTTCATGATCTCTACGATATAGCTCGTCGGATCATCAACAAGTCTGCGAATAGAAAGGTTCGGCCAAAGGACATGGAACATCATTCCAAGGTTTTGGATTCTCTTCGCAAAACCTTTGAAACAATGAAAGAACCATACGGTGCGGAACAGTTCATTGAGGTTGAAATTGTATTAAAAAAGCTCTTTGCTTCAAAGGCTCGGGGAAATGGAGAAATTCCTCTTTCTGCGATTCTGCAATCGGCGAATCTTGCAACTTTGATCTGTGCAGTAAATGAACAACGCCAAACTGATCATCATCAGGATAAGTCTGGTCACCAAAAAAGGAAGGTTTTCCTCCAGTCGTTAGAAAAATCGTTCCCGGGTCCATTTGTATCTAAATTTGCCGCGCCCCTAAATTCCAATAATTCTGCAGATTCTGAAGATAGCGGACTCATACAGGAAAGCTTCAATATGCTCTTGGACATACGAACCCAGCTATTTATAGATGTCTCTCGATCCTTGGAGGTGGAGGAACCAAGTTTTGATCCAGATCGAGCCCTAGGCACCTTATTGCTTCAAAGTTTCGATGAGAAAGGAGTTTTTGGTAATATTGGCTTGGAAGAGTGGGAAGAGAGAGTCGGCGAGAGGATAGACCAAATCCGCGACACATTTAAATCTGCAGGGCAGGCTACAGGCCCGGGGAGGTATGTCGATTTTGACGAATTGGATGGTTTGTACCCCAAATCCGAATTCTACAACAATCTTATCAGCTACGTTGGAAAGCGTCTGGATGAGGTCGAGAAGCTTTTAGAAGCTCGGGGTGGTATCGAGAATGTAATCGAGTCTCTTAAAGATCTTCTCGAAGATGTGGAATCCGAACCCGAAATTGAAGTGGACTATAACCCACCCAAGAGTGCCATGGAGCGTGAAGATAAGTCAGCAATGAGGGAAGAGGTGCCAAAACAACCGTAAGACCCTAATCGTTACATTCAACATATGATTGAAAGATGAATTCTTACCAAACGTCTTAGGCCTTACAAGGACCCTCGCGCCTACAATAAGTTTTTGGAACTCAAAAAGGGAGTACAAAGTCGGCAATTTGGTGATAGAGAAAGTCCTCCTAGATACAACTCCGGCGCAAATGCTAGGTCTAGCTTTGTGGGCCCATCACGATCACGAGGAGAACTACAACAGCAAGACCCTGAAATAACAGAGGCTTCCAAGGCATCCAGTGCTTCACAGAACAAGGAAAATCAAGGACCTGACCAACGCCAAGGTTCCCAAGGTCGCCCGTCGATAAATAATACAGCAGCGCGAGGAATGTATAAACACCACCCCAATTCTGTCAAGGAGACATGGGTTGAGGACAGTCAAGGTTTTCCAGAACCCCCCCAACCAAGAATTAACAAACGCAAAAGCCCCCCACAAGAAGTTCAAACGGATGACGAGGAACTCCCTCAGCCAACAAACAATAAGCGCAGGAAATCTCGTTCCCCAGAAGTTGAGGTGGATCACGAGTCTTCAAACTCTGATCAGGGATTTCAAGAAGACCAGAGAAAGATAGCCCCTCGAAGAACTGCTACGCTTAGATCTCATACCCGCTCATCTAAACGAGTGCGTACCCAAAGAGATGGAGGTTCTCAAGCAGAAAGCTTACATGGTGGTCATGGGTCTCGAGAAGCTTCTTCACAGTTCATCGGTCCCAATGAAAATGATGATGATGTACAGAGTCAAGTCGCCTCTGAGCGCCAATATCAACAAAGACGAGAGCGCTCACAATCGCAGCAAATAAGGCGAATATCGCAGCCAAGATTACAACGTCCACCAAGCATACATAGCGCGGAAGTGAGCGACGATGAATCACCACACCCTGCGCCTTTCTCACAAATTCAAGCCCTCGCTCGTGAAAACACTAGAACCAAAAACGCTCCTAAGATATCACAAACTCGTGAAGGGTGGTCTGATGAGGATACCGAGCGTCTCGTTCAATTCATCGAAAAGCACGGTGCGGTGTGGGCATTAATTGAAACAGTAGGAAGACCTCACTTTGATCGCGAAAACATTACGCAGGTCAATTTGAAGGATAGGGCGAGAAACATCAAGGTGGCTATGCTATTGTGAGTAAAACAACCCTGGTCATAACCCTAGACCTACCTCTTGATGAATATTGTCACTAATGTTGGGTAAAAAATTACAGAGCTGGAAAACCGCTCCCAAGAAACTTCGATGCGGTTAAGCTGAATGCCGGCTTAATTAAAAGGGTGAAGGCTACGTGGCCGGACTATAATCCAGACACTGATACTGGTTATGGGGAATTTTGATTTCCAACTCAACTACTCGTACGTACCCCCGAGTGGGTATTCGGAATGAGTATGCGGAGCTTGTTGAAATGTTTTGCTGGGGAAGCATGTCTAGGTAGGAAGGACTATTGTATATTTTATCAGCTAGGAGTCCAGTTTCACGAAAGACTTCAATATAGGGTGTCCATTGGCATCTACGGTCTAGCATGGTGGTGTTGGGGTGGATCTCTGCAGCACGAATGGATGTAAATATGACTTTTGGAATATTTTTGGGGGCAGGTATCGAACGAACCATGCACCTAGCAGGATTGGCTGTTGGGGAGGCATGCGAAAAGGTTGAGGAGTTAGGTCGATGGGAAAGCCCGTTTATTTCCTTTGGTCTTTGACAGCCCGTCGTAAATTCACAAAGGTCTCGTGCATGTTTGTAGTAGCTACTAGTACAGATTGTGGTGTCTGGCCATCGTGGGCTCTCGGAATAATACTGACTCTGCTAACATTCAAGCGCTGCCTTCAACATACCGTCAAGCACACACCCATGTGCATCGTCGCCGGAGATGGCCGCGTTCTAATCATAGCTGATGTTCCAATGGATCTCAATCACGGCTACCTACTAGAGTATCTACTTGAGAATTGATTGGATTAATATTCTCGTTATAAAATAATATCTTAAACATTCGACTTTATTGCACACAATGAATTCAAACAATAGATTAAAAATGTTCTTATAATCTCAGAATCTTTTTTTGTGAGTTACACTAATCTTAAGCTCCCCGCCCTTGGTACACTCGTAAGGCTGAGTGAGAACTCCAATATTTTTCCACCTCTCAGCTCAGCCTCATCAAGAACCTCTACCATGAGCCCCGAGCCATGTCGCAACGCCGATTCTCCGCCCTGAAGAAAGGATCTCCTACCAGACACTCCCTCAAAGATTTCTCCTACTGGAGTTTCGTAATCGCTTCGTGGGTGCCCGCCGTGATATTCTTCAAGGAACATGTCGCCGAATTCCACACCATCAAAGGTGCTTCCATGTATCCATTCTTGAATACGGGATACAATGAGAGTCTTACGAGAGATTTATGTCTGGTTGATAAACGGAGTCCCATGAAGGGCTTGGAGAGGGGGATGTTGGTTTCTTTTCGGTTTGTGCCTCGATCCCCAATCCCTCGCTCTATTTCAAACTATTGTTAGAATCAATATCACTAATCATTGCCCCCATCAGATCTCCATACCACCCCGAGACCCTAGTGGTGAAACGCATCATCGCGCTGGAGGGCGACCGCGTCTATACGCATTCCCCCTATCCTTACCCGATAGCCGATATACCGGCAGGACATGTATGGGTCGAGGGCGACAACGCGGATGCGAGAAAGACTCTGGATAGCAACCATTATGGGCCGATTGCGGTAAATCTGATTACGGGGAGGCTGACGCACGTGCTGTGGCCTTGGAGGAGTCGGGGAGCTATTGATTGGGAGATATGGAAGGGTAGGACGAGGGTTGTGAAGGGGTGGAATAATGGTGGTTGAAACCGTCTGGAATGGAACGACTGAACGAACTGCAGTAACGAGTTGTGAAAGCTATAGCTACTGTTAGGAGAGTACTTTGTTGTGACTTGATGAAAGCCACAACCTGATTGAAGAGGAGGTGGTTGTCTACTCGTACTTCCGTGAATGAAATCTCAATATGCTTCATCAATCGAAGGAAAGTACTCGAGTATTGCATGTTGAATGCCTTTTAATAACTTGTTTTATACTTTGATTTGTGTATTTATAAGAATTTACAATCAAATCATCTATCGAGTGTCTAATCTACTGGTAATTGCTCGTAATTATTCGTAATTGCTCGTAGAATAATTCTACACTTCATCGGGGAAATATCGGGGCATCACGTGTGTGCCCCTCAAAGACGACCCCCCACTACCTAGCACAAACACTTCAGCTCCTGCTCTCCTCAATCCTATTTGGTAACAACGGCGCAAAGAACATTCCCCGGCCACAGATATCTCCGAATGCAAGATGGGACATCTAGCCACCCTCGCGACTTGCAATCTGAATCAATGGGCGTTAGATTTTGATGGCAATCAGAAGCGCATTATCGAAAGTATCCGGCGCGCAAAGGCTGCGGGTGCATCGCTGCGTGTTGGGCCGGAATTAGAGGTCACTGGTTATGGATGTCAGGATCATTTGTAAGATATATAGCTTCAGTTTCTGCATCTGATGTAACTCGACTGATAACGTTCTTAGCCTGGAATCAGACACGGAGCTGCACTCATGGGAATCTCTTGCAGAGATCATTGCTCATGAGGAATGTCAGGATATTCTGTTGGATATAGGAATGCCGGTTCGCCATAAAAATGTGAACTACAATTGTAGAATAATTGTATACAATTCTAAGGTTAGTGAGATGACGGTGGTTTGATGATCTCCAACAATAGTAATGAAAGTATAGATATTACTCATTCGCCCCAAGCTTTCTTTGGCTTCGGATGGAAATTATCGTGAACAGAGATGGTTCACGCCATGGAAAGGGGAGAGGATCGTAGAACAGTATTATTTGCCAAGGTTGATCACGAAAGTGACAGGCCAACATAAAGTCCCTATTGGGGATGCTGTCATTAGTACTTACGACTCGTGCTTTGGTGCTGAGACTTGTGAGGAATTATTCACTCCAAGGGCACCCCATATCAATATGTCATTGGATGGTGTTGAAATCTTCACCAACAGCAGTGGCAGTCATCATGAGCTTCGCAAGCTTAATATTCGTCTCGAACTTATCAAGGAAGCTACCTTGAAATCCGGAGGCATATATCTATATGCAAACCAGCAGGGCTGCGATGGTGATCGTCTTTACTATGATGGATCAGCTATGATTGTAGTCAATGGCAAGGTCGTTGCTCAAGCAAGTCAGTTCTCGCTATACGATGTAGAAGTGGTAACTGCCACTGTTGACCTAGAGGAGGTGAGGGCTTATCGAACCTTCAGATCCCGTGCAATGCAAGCAAGGGAAACGGCTCCATACGAAAGGATCGAAGCGGGTATGAGCCTATCCAGCGATGCTGAGGATGTTAACCCCATGGTACAACCTACAAAGGAAATCTCAATTAGATACCACGAGCCCGAGGAAGAGATCGCGCTTGGTCCAGCTTGTTTCTTGTGGGATTATCTTCGTCGATCTCGCCAAGCTGGATACTTCGTACCTCTCTCTGGTGGAATAGATAGTTGTGCGACTTCGGTCATAGTTCATTCCATGTGTCGGATCGTCTATGCAGCAGTCGAGAAGGGTGATAACCCACAAGTTGTTGAAGATTTGCTTAGGATTGTTGGAGAAGAGGAAGATAGCACGTGGCGCCCATCAAATTCACAGGATATCGCCAATCGCATATTCCATACTGCTTATATGGGTTCCAAGAATTCCTCGGCAGAAACGCGAGGTCGCGCCAAAAATTTGGGTGAAAAGATTGGTAGTTACCATCTTAACTTCGACATAGATAATGTTGTTTCAGCTGTCACCACATTGTTCACAACTGTAACTAGTTATACGCCAAAGTATAAGATGTATGGTGGAACACCGGCGTCAAATTTGGCTTTACAAAATATCCAAGCTAGACTTCGCATGGTCTTGGCTTATCTTTTTGCCCAACTTCTGCCAACAGTTCGCGGTCGGACAAAGTCAGGATCGTTGTTAGTCTTAGGCTCGGCAAATGTCGACGAATCACTCAGAGGCTATTTCACAAAATATGATTGCAGTAGTGCAGATATCAACCCTATTGGCGCCATCTCCAAAACTGATTTGAAGAGATTTATTCTTTGGGCAAGTAGAGAATTCGAAATGCCACTTCTTCAAGATTTCATCGACGCTCCACCAACCGCAGAACTCGAACCTATCACCGAGGATTATGTACAGAGCGATGAAGCTGATATGGGTATGAGCTATAACGAGCTATCTATTTACGGTCGTCTTCGCAAGGTAGACAAATTAGGACCATATGGAATGTGGACCAAACTCCTGCATGAATGGGGACATGTTCTGTCACCACGCGAGATTTATGAGAAGACTAGATGGTTCTTTTGGTGTTATTCTATTAATCGTCATAAGATGACTACGCTTACGCCAAGTTATCATGCTGAACAGTATTCGCGTATGTATCCCATACCCCCTTTATCCAAATTTTTGTCTACTCCTTCCTTTTGTATCATGCAGATCTTCACGGTACTTGAACTTTGTAGCTGACGTTTTGCAGCCGACGATAATCGATATGATCTTAGACCGTTCCTCTATCCTGGCTTCTCATTTGCTTATAGGAAGATTGAGAAAGCGTTGACTGCCATGGGAGTAGCTGCAGAGAAGAAACCGGAAGTTGACGGGGAGAAGAAGAACGATTAGATAGCTCAACTTCGTAGAGGAGTTGAAGATATAGAGCGGCGCTGGAATAGAGTCTAGCGGGATTTTAGACGAGATAGAATGATACTACTCGTACATAAAACTCCCTCTCCGCTTGGACCACTTCAAAGAGTAATTTATTACAGTAGCGAATTACCCCTGATTGTTCGCCTACTTGTTCTGATTTCAAGCGATGTCACATTGAACCTTGGTGTGAGCATGTAAGCGTAATGCAGTCCTACTTTTTAAATGACAGACAACTTGCTATTTCAATATTGAGAAGCTTCAGAGGCAATTCTCAACCGACATTTTTCTCCTTACCTACATCAAGGCGCAACCTGGACTTTGTTTTTACCCTTCTTCTGCCCGCTGCTAGGCTCAGGCGTCCGTTTAACAAGCTTCCGGGCCGACCGCTGCTCATGATGGCCCCCCTCGTCTCTTCGCCTAATAAGCGGCTCGGTGCTGGAGGTTTTGCTAGCGCTCCGGTGATGATTTGTTGACCTCGTATCACTTGCATGTTGACGCGATGATGATTCGGATTCAGAGTGCGGTCTTCTTGAAGCCCGCTGACTCGATGATTAGATGGGCTCCTTCCTCTGCGAATCCATCTCGGCAGCTTATTTAGCCATGGGGTTTTCGCTTTGCTTCCTGTGCTTTGGGTGTTAGAGCTGAGGGTTGAACATACAGTAGGAGAAGCCGCACCCACGATGGGTCGCTTGGTATGTGGTTGTCTAGAGCCCAAAGCCTAGTACGTACCTGAATGTTGATCTAGGTCGAGCACGTTGTTTGACGCGTGTCAAGTGCTCGAGGGGGGTTGGACTTGGGAGTAAGATGGAGTGTAGCAGGATAGAGTGTGTGAGAATGATGGAATTTTGGAGTATGCCGGGTGCTGCTGAGTTTTGATTTTACTGTAACGGTGTATGGTTGAAGAAAGAATTTCCGAGAGTGAGAGCCCTCGAACCATAAAAGCAATTTGGAGAAGCATATTCCACCGCTCAAATTTGCAATTGCTAAGAGGTTTGTGACTGGAAATGGCTATCTCATGCCCTTTTGACACATCAATACTGCTTCCAATAGAAACGCCAGCCAGAAACTTCTCGCAATAATTGGAAGCGAGATTTGTGCCAAGCGAGGTGTCATTTCATACGCTTTTTACCATATGAATCATGGCTCGAACAACATTAGAAGTCAGAAAATAGCCTGGGAATTGCAAGTTTTAGCGTAGAATTGCCTCTCCAAAGCGCCCTTAAGGATCGAGACGTCCTATCTCTGGAGACCTTTCTTCTTCTTCTCTATACAACAAGATACCATACAACCTACACTCTCGAGTGAAATCAAGAACTAAAAATACTAGGCTTACATGAGAACTCTATCCAACTCCAACACTCCATCCCGCTCGAATAAAAATACTCCTTTCCACTTCCGCACATCTGATACTCCATAATACTCGGCTCGAACACCTTATCCTCAAACAAGTATCCAGGTAAATACATTCCTTCTTCGATGCCCAATACGATGAACTCGTATTTCTTCTTCTAGCAAATACTCGATTTCGTTAAACGGAACGTCTACCTTTTCACAGAATCAAGACATCCATTATCAAGCAAGATTCTCACCTCCCATAACCAGCAATCAACAGGCCGATTCACCGATGTGCCTCGCAGTCTACACCTTGTATGCGTGCTCCTACCGGCATATACTCCGTAGTGAAGAGCCCTGGAGATTTTATGAGACTCGATTTTGCCCTGATGCCTTCGCTCGTGGCACTCCATGTCTCGAGGAAGAACAAGAACGAGCTGATGAAGTAATTGAAGAAACCCGGCAAAACTTGTGTCATACTTGTCGAAACCCGCTAAATTAAGATGGGTATTGCCAAGGAGGCTTAAAGCGCAACGAGGAGGGAGTTCGGAATGATTAGCACAACAGCTTGAGGATACAAGGACGATCTGGTGGAGGCTGGCGCTTGAGAAGATAATCAATTTTACCAAGACTGCTCAATCAAAACCCTATATTCTCAATCTTAGTATGATATCGCTAGTTTACTTTGATCCCCAAACCTTTGATTTCGCTCCGTGATGAAGTTTTAGCGAACCCCTTCAACCGACCCTTTTATCGTACCCGTTGGAGCATACGAAAACTTGCGTGAAGATGCGAAATAATCGTCCATTTGAATGACATGGCCCATTGATGATATTACCTTACTAATAAAAACCACAATGACCCGAGAGCAAAAATATGAGTAATAAGCAATGATCGATTCAATTCAATATCTCCCATGATATCGTGATTGTTGCGATATGCGAGTAGGTGAATACATAACCCAACATGGGAACGTAATCCACCTCATCACATCTATTCCCCTTCGCGACCAACCTTGGAATAATCAGGATCAAGAGATAACATTACAAGAACACTGTATACATATTGATCAAGACGTCTATATGACCACCGAGGTGATTCCAACAACGATATCCCGACTAGATCAACGTCTCGATGAGTATCAGTCAAATATATCAAGAACGATCTAGGATATGAATCAGAAGATTTTCCGAAATGAAAAAAAAGACCATGATCAAATCGCCGATGAAATATCCCACCCTCCAGAAAATATGCCATCGACAAAAATAACAAGCACCGACCGCGCCGCAGAGCCACGACTCCATTTCAGTTCGCTCAGATGTTCCGTTTCAGACTATTCAGTACTCCGGTATGTGATTTGAAGTCCAACTATGAAGGTCAAACGGGATGAGCTCATAGGAACAGGAACCTTGTTTCCCTAGTAGATTTTTCGATCTACCAAATTTCAAACCTGAGCCTGAGCCTGAGCCTGAGCCTGAGCTTATAGATTGTTTGAGAGAGAAAGATAAAGATCGCGAGTACGCGTCCATTCCCGATCTCTACAAACGGCAGTCAACAAACCAAAGATATGTACCCGCGTCCATCCAAACCAAACCTTCCGCCGCAGCAACCCGCCCTGAGGCCCCCGGCAGAAAACACGAACCGGTACACGCGACCATGTAACGAGCGGTGCAGCGGGGAATCGAAGGGTGTTCTGGCGAGGGAGTTGGCACGTAGGGAATCATGACGAACACCAAGACAAGACGCGGAGAAAAAGCATTGCGCCAAGAAACGAGCAGAGGCGCAAAAAGACGAAACGAGCAAGCTGCCAAATGCCAAGTGCCAGCGATGATGTATCTGGGTGATTCAACTCGGCTCCCGAAGAACAGAGGAGTGCCAATGGAACCTGGAGGTCGATGAAGAAGCCCTAGAACTTATGAACCGCGATCAGATTTGGAGATGGAAATGGAAATGGCAAATGAACGTGCTTGTTGTTTGGGGGAGGGCGGATATAATTTGAGTACAATACGCGTACAATGACTCGAGTGTGTGTTTGTGTCGCTATGATACTGTATGTAGCTAGCTAGCCGTGCTTGATATTCTAGTGGATACTCTCCACGAACTAATTACGAGTATTTGAGAATTGATTGGGATGGATCTCTTCGAGGATATCTGCAATGCCAAGAAGGCCGGCTTATGTTCATTGAGATGATATGATATGATACGATGTGAGGGGAAGATATCTGAAATGGCGATTTGATTGATCAGATAGCTAGCGCGAATCACTAGGAAAGAAAGAGTCTGATGCAGATGATGCTGCGTTAACTAAGATGCAATATTCATATATCATGCCGCGACAATATTCATATATCATGCCGCGACGTACATAGAATCGTATACTCACAATGCCCAATACCAATAATCCAATAAAACAAACACGCGTGACTCCCAAACATCATCCCAAACTCCATTCGTCATCATAAAATCCTTCGTTCTAAATCCCCTTCCCATCCAATGGGGTCTCGTAGCACTCTTCTTCCCATTCTCTACCAGCGTCCTATCACTATGCCCCTTGATTCTCGCCCTGCCTTGCCCCTTTCCCCCCCTCAGCAGAATCATACGCCCGGATTTAAGCCGGCACAAAGTGAACATCGGAGTGAGGCGGTGCAGGGCTAACACCAAACGATCTATTATCCGAATGGTCATAATTGCCCTGTTCAAGCACAGGACTCAGCCCACTGTCCTTCATCACGACACCTACCATGCCCTTATTTGCAGAGCCGACGCTGTGGCGAAAATCGTGTGCTTCGGGATCGGGAGAGTCGCCGACGCGATGCGCGTCTTGCCCTGGGTTGGCCGTTTCGTATTCGAGGACTTTGATGAATTTGTAGAAGCCGGACGCGAGAATTGCGCCGAGCATAGGGCCGATCCAATAGATCCAGTGGTAGCCGGTAAATTGGTTAGTGACGACGCTAGGGCCGAAAGATCGGGCAGGATTGAGGGAGCCGCCGGTAAAATAGACGCCTGCGGAGTGGTTAGTTTGTAATCAATGGGTGAGTTAACGTGGGGGAAAGAAGCGGGGCGTACCTGTAAGTTCGGCAATGAAGAGAGAAAGACCAATGCCAATTGGAGCAATGAAAGTTCCCCTGTGTTTTTCGGCTGCAAGCATGAAGATAGTAAATACCAATTCGGCAGTGAGGAACATCTCAATAAAGAGGCCTTGAGTGATAGATGTGCCACCTCCTAAGGTTGTGTTGAACGATACAGGTCCAGGGAAGAGACAAGAAACAATAGCAGAAGCTGTAATGCCACCGAGGACTTGGGCTATTATCAAAAAAAACCCTCGAAGATATGGGAGGGCTCCAACAAGACACATGCCCACTGTGACCTAGTGATTGTTAGACGCTGTAAGGTTGAGGGAAGGAAAGACGGCAGAGAAGAGAAGAGAGGAGATTCTTACAGCAGGATTAAAGAGACCACCGCTAATACGGAAGAAAACCCAAGCATTAACTGCTAGAGAAAACCCAAAACATAAAGCAACATAGAGCAATTTGGCAGGATCACTCGGAGCTCCGACGACGTTCGAACTGCTGGACGAACTTGCTAGGAGAGCAACTTGGGTACCAGAGAAAGCAAAGAAGAGAAAGAGAGTCGTTCCGGTAAATTCTGCCGATGTTGCCACGAAGTGGTTTCGTGTCTTATCGTGTGCTTTAAGCCATGTATGAGCTTTTCTGACTGGAGTAAATGAGTAGCTGACTGCACTTGAGATGCGGCCAAGCAATGGAATTCTAGTTGACTTTAAAGCATCTCTACCGGCATGAGGCTCCTTGCCATCGTTGAAAAATGGTAGCACAAAGCCGCCACCCTGCCTTGGTTCGTTGATGTTCATGATGGCTTGTAGAGTCGATGATGAATTAAAGAAGCTGAAGTGATGATGGATATAGAATGAGAATGAAGAGAGAAATGGTCAATTTATATTCATACAAGTCAGTACATTGAAGGATGAAAACGATACATAAGAGGACAAAGAGACCCTGTACTAAGGGGGAAAAATCAACCCAAATCTTGAACCACAAAGCCATATCGTAACTAACCGCAACCATACAGCTCCATGATTACCATGATTACCATGATTGCCATGATTGCCATGATTGCCATGACTAGCATGATAGGTATGTCATATGTACCAAGCTGGAGACTAGACAATGTCTAAAGTGCCTAGGTAGTACTCGAGTAGTTTGCAGTTTTGATCCTTTCTCTACCCAAGTGCCCATGCCACTAAGTGATTCACTGCTTTTCAGCGCGCAAATCATAGGTTTCATAGATTCCAAAAGGTAACTAAACCCAACTAGAATAGGTGAACGAGCACAGGCGCCGCTCCTAATGTAGGAGCTGACAACCGAGATACTCTTCAACAGCATAGCTCCTTTGGAGCATAAATTGGGCCTTCTGTGCAACCGTTGGCGGTGAATAACATTATTTTAGTCGAGGATTTTGTTTTTCCCCTCCTTTTTTCCCGCCAATCTCCTACAGGGTTGGTACGGGCAAGACGTCGCGGCTAGCAAGATGGTGGATCGTCAAAAAGTGTGAAACTTCTTTTTCCTTGAGAAAGGCATGTCGACGCGACATCTGGCCCGTCCTCACGAACCCCTACAGGGTTGGCAAAACAAAAATGAAATCTTCATATCCACATAAGCGAATAAGATAACCAACGCGGATGCGCTCTCTTGAAACCAAAAGACAAAAGAAAAACCTGTATTCAAAGTTTAAAAGTGCCCGAAAAGTGCTTTAAAGTAGCTATCGTTACATCGTAACCGATCGCCACGTCGATTGATGCTGCTTCCTCCTACTCGGCATATGCGCGGCTGGCGCGTATATGCTCTGTGCTCCGTTCGTAGATAAAACCTCCGAAGTATTCTAATTTAAAGTTCACTACCCCACATTCGGGCCCCCATACAGGCCCCCCGGGACACTTTGTACACCAGACCCCACGATCGTGAAGCACTTATAACTTCCTCAATTTGGATTCTTGTCGAGTAGGATCTTATAGCTAAGCTCGTTGAATACAATGCCATTGATTTGTCGAGACTAGGTATTTTTCCGATTTTGTCATCAAAAGCTTGCAAGAGGTTTAATATGTTGAATTTTCATCTGACACATAAATTATATACCAAGTAACTACTCTCTTTCGCAAACACTCATAACCCTTGGAGAAATCATTGAAAGTACAACATGAATTTGTATCAAACTACTCAACTAGACAGCTTTTGAAACCCCATTTGAATCATAGATGATCATTCATGATGATTGCTCAATCCAAGATTACAACTTGAAATTCTATCAACCCCAAATCTGTACGCTGCAACGGAAGTCACGTCTTTTCCGAGTGGCATAGAGTTTCTCCGTGCGTAGTTGTGCTACTGCGTGCTGTATATGTATATACTAACATAGGATATAGATCCTATTTGCTACATCTGTTGGGGTGGCGTCACTTTTTTCGCAATGAAGAACTACAGAGGCTATATACACGGCGAGAGGCCTAGCGCCTTCAGATGACCTATTGGATTCATAACCGCTCCAAGCGATCCTAATAGCCTACTGACGCATACGGGTCCAACCGTACCATGGACCAGAATATATCATTGTCACGGAGTTTCTGCGAGTACGTGCGGAGTTATACTACTGCGTGCTGTATATGCTAGTATAGTATCTATCATCTGTTGGCTACATCGTTGATGTGGCGTGTCATCTTGGCGTAACGACAATCAACATAGATTTTCAGAAACCTTTCGATTCAAGCATATCATAAAAACATGTTATATGCTAGATTTGTCAACATATATACATATATATAAAGATTCTACGTTCCAAATGTTGAACTATCGTATTGATTGGTTGTCGGATGATTAATGTGTTAAGATCGTGATTGTTGATGTCAAAGGTATTTCAAATGAGGGGGTGGCCCGAGTGTGGGGTAATGGCTTATCGGATTATCGTGCTGCCAGAAAGTCGGCCGCTCGGGAACAAGCGAGGTTGGGTATTCATTCTGTCGTTGATCATTCTATCATGCGTGCCAGTCTACCCGAGCCGCGGATTTTCTGGCGGGAAGAGTAGTTTGCATGTGAAGGATACCTGCAAGTTTGCTACACGCAATCCATCGGTATTCGAGCCAAAGACGGTATACTACGAGCGAGCTTAAGATACGATGTTCGATCTGGTGAAGTTGCATCGTTGCTTAGTTGATTTCAATGGGAAGGAGACTTCATAGTTGAACATGAAATGCCTTCCGAACCAATGGCCTCCTTAAGGGGTAATCTTAGGTTTGGACATTCGGCCCTTATACGTTCCTTGCGTCATATCATTTGCGGCTAAAGTCTACGAAGCTTGGGTGCCTCTCAGATTTTATATATGCTAGCTGCAGGTAACGCGCATGAGCCGAAGGAAGCGACGTCAATCGGCGTGCAGATCGGTCACGACCGTCACGGCTTTAAATCTTTCAAAAAGAAAAAACAAGGAAAGCTTGGAAAAGGAAATATGGATCTCAAAGATATAGATAGGAAACTAATGTAGAGTTCAGTAATATAGCTTTGATTTGAAATCGAAATTAATTTCTATCAAAGCGTTGCAAACTTGAAAATAACCTCAATCTTTAACGTTGGAGCGTGTAATGATTGTTGCACGTAAAAACGCTATCGCCCGCCCGCCCGCTTTAGCGTGAGCGAGTGAAATGACAGCGGAAGCGGGGTCACCCACGATTATGATAGATAAAGGAGAGAGAAGCAGTGTCACGACTCACGATTGTGACCGATCGGCAGGCTGGTTAGTGCCGCTCCCATTGACTCGACACATGCACGACTAACGCGCATGTATTTAATTTTCAAAATATAAAGCCTTCACAGAATCGTCATTCGATGAACTTGAGCAGTAAATTCTAAGAATACTTTTGACCCGGTTTCTATAGCTCTTATATAGCACTGGCGTTACAAGCAGCATATTACTGCATGGCGTTGTTGTAGGGTTCGTACCTGATGGGGAAAATGATACCTGATATAGAAAATGAGACGACGGAAAAACGATGATGACTATGGCAGATTTGGGCTCCAGCAGGAGTCCCACATTTCAATTTGATAGGCTGGCTTGGACATGTATAATCCCATTGAAGCGAGCTTGGTTTGGCCCAAGGCGGATGGTATCAGAATGAGAATTGGGAGGCTTCATAAACAGCGCTGGAAGCTTGTCAAAAACATGAAAACTTCATGAGGGGTAGGATGTTTGCGTGAAACGACTACTTAGGACTACTCAGTAATGATAGTGATGATGGTAATGATGCTGTCAGATTGCACTCATCGACTCACAGCAACATAACGCGGCGGTAGGGTGTGGGAATGACCTTGACATGTCCCAGTTGGCATTGGCCCAAACAAATGTAGATTCTAACAAAGATGCAGGAAGAAAAGAGTCAATGTTAATATCAAGCGGTCGAAAAGAAAGATGAGCTTTTTTCTATAGCCCCCTTTCTCCTTCATATCAATTGGTCGAAAAGAAAGATGAGCTTCTTTCTATAGCCCCCTTTCCCCCTCATCTAGGAAGAGTCGTGTCGTACGGTACCAACATGCATTGATTGCGACAGTTGAAGGGAGTCTCGTGACCTTCTTTGCTTCCGCAAACGGGCGTCTGGAAGAGAATCGCTCATGGAGACAGGTTGGCGATAGGTAGAGTAAGATGAAGCAATCCGATAGAGAGCAGTTGTATGGTTATTGCATCGACCTCCTTCCTCGGCACTGTATAGGAAGTGGAGTTGAATGCCCTCATAGGTATTGGCTCATGAAGAATGACTCAGATGGCGATGAAGGAATGGAACATGAATGCAAAACATACGGAGGAATAATACCGGTATATTATTGGTGGCGCTAGTGACCGGCAAGCCACACAGAAGCCTTTCTATAATCCAAGGCTATATCTGTAAACGGAAAAAGTCTCTGGATGATAGGGTGAGGTTACTCGCAAATAGACACAGCCACTTATTATGACGGTTGAATGTCAATACGAGGACTCCACTATTTTGTATATTAGGGAGATATTACGGGTGCTCAGTAATATATGGTAGTATCGAGCGCCGTCCTCTTATACGACCCCTTTGTTGGCATCCGTACGGCTGTTGCTTGCTCGCTGACAGGAGAACATCTGCTCGACAGTCGTATGTACTCGAGTAGCGTAGCGTAGAGTAGTGTAGAGTGGAGTCGAGTGGATGATATTGACATTACATTGAATCACCATGGATGCCCTCATCGTCAAGTAAGCACCTCTTGCAATTGCCATATCACCATCCCCCTCTTCCGTTATGGTACGAGTTATGGTCCAGAGTGCTCGTGCTCGTGCTCGTACAATGATCCCTTGCTTGGATTTCATCCCGCTCGCCTATTCTATGCCCATGTAAGGTTACACTTATCTCGACCCACGAAGGCTCTGACAACGCCAACTCTATTTTTTTGGCCTGCTCACACTCACTGCTCACACTCACTGCTCACACTCACTGCTCACACTCACTGCTCACACTCACTGCTCACACTCACTGCTCACACTCACTGCTCACTACTTACGGTCTTGTGTGTATTTTGCAACAAACATATTTTACGACGATCTCTTTTGATCAAGTCGGATGCGATTAAGCTTTGGCGAAATCCAGCTGTAGAGCTGAAGGATTGATTGTACCTGTCGGCGTTATCGAGTTGGTTTGAGTTTTGACATTTGCCCTTTGACCTTTGAGATTCAAGAATACGATACCCTGATACCCCATCACCCCATCATGCGACCCCCAAGAATTGTGATAATTGTTGCTTTCCTCCTCACTACTTTCTTTCTTACTTTCCTATCTCTGCGGTCCTCTCATGCACCGCAGAATGTGGCTACCTCGACATCCACTCCAAAGACGGGAATACAGTCTTTATTCTCCTTCCGAGCTCCATTCTCACTCTTCCCTCCTAATGCGATCATAACCCTTACGAATGATAACACAACTGCTTTCCTCGCAAGGCCTGCGGCCTTTGGACCCTTGCTACCAAACGAGGGATTAAAGGGACAACTATGGATAGGGAGTGGCTTTGGGGATGATAGCATACGGCAAGGTCCGGTTGCCTCGGGCGCGGAAGGCGAATTAGGGTGCAGTGATGTGCCAGGTTGGGTCGATAACTACGCAAAGTCTGGCGCGGCAGAAGGAGCCAAATCTGGAGACGATAAATCTGCGGCGGCGGCGAGTAAATCGAAAACAAACAAAGGAGCAAGCAAGGGCGACAAAACCTTCGTTGATCGTACGTCGCGTAGTTCAACAAAGAGCAAACATAATGGAGTAGGGCCTTCAGCCGATGATGGAACAGATGATTACCTTCATCACCCCCTACCAGGATCAGCTGTATCAAAGCTGACGGACAAGCAAACCGCAGATATAAAGGCGAATCACGCAGATATTCAGTCTATTCAGGAAGGTGCGGAAATCGCTGGTAAGGTTGTTCTATTGAGTCGTGGGGGCTGTGGGTTCATGGAAAAGGTCAAATGGGTACAACGGAGGGGTGGAATTGCTTTAATTGTCGGAGATGATAAGAGTGGAGGACCGTTAATTCAGATGTATGCTCGAGGCGATACTTCAAACGTGACAATACCAGCTATATTTACTTCTCGCACCACGGCACATCTACTTTCTTCTCTCATAGGCCCCGGGACCTTCAACGAAGATGCGCTGGACGAAATCAATAAGGCAACGTTGAAGGTTCAGAAGAACGATAAATCGAAGAAAATTCCGAAAAAGAAGACGAAGGAATCTCAACCAACTTTCACAACCACGACAGCAATGCCCAAAGCTACGACAAAGACGGCTAAGAAGCCATCTTCGAAATCTGCAGAGAAAACTACAACAATCGAAACACAGAAGCCTGGTTGGTTTAAGTCTTTGTTTTACGGGGCCGGTGGACGAGGTTCCGTAAAGGACAGCAGTAGACCACCGAGTAGTGGTCAACTAGATTGGGTTCTTGTTGACAACTGGAAGGATGACGACAACGCTGGAACGAAGAAAATATCCACCGCAAAAATTAATGGCCAGGATAAGGCGGATGCAGACAAGAAGTCCCAACAATCTGGCAAGGGTGGAAACAAACTTTCGTCAGGGGACGATTTCGTTATTGGTGTTCAGGATTGGCGTGATCCAGATTTAGTAGGGTCGTCTGATAACAAAATTTCCGAAAAGAACTCGAAAATAGGTACAGCAAAGGCAGACAGAAAGTCTGATGCAAAGAAGGCAAAGAATGCATCACCCCAGCCGACGAAGGCAGGAATGAAGAATTCAGGCGGTACCACGGAAGAAAAGGCCGAAGCCACGCCTAAGCTACGAGGGGGAAGTATTACACCGGGTAGTGGGGAATATGCCCCTAAGCTCGCTAAGGCCAAGGAAATGACAGAGAAGTCCAGTTCGTCTGGTAGCAAAACAAAGGGTATTTTGACAACCATCTTCGGTGATGATGAAGAGGATTTTGAGTTCCTTTCGCCAGGATCAAGTAGTACAGGTAGTGTTGATATCGATGACGAAAGCGAAGAGGATGACAATGAAAGGGAATATGAAGAAAACGGACTTTGGGTCACATTAACACCCACCAGTGGAGCTAGCCCATTTCTTGACACTCTATTGGTGCTGGTAGTCAGTCCACTCGTCACTCTGACCGTTGTCTACGCGTTACTGCTACTTAGATCTCGCATAAGGCGACGTCGTTGGAGGGCACCAAAGTCGGTTGTTGAACGATTGCCTGTCCGAACTTATCAAACCATTAATAATACCCCTGGCAATCGTTCCCCAACGGTGCCATCTCCAACCAGTTCCTCACCAACTACCCCCCTTCTTTCACATCCCACATCCAGCAGACCACGACCGCGATCGCAGACAACGACCGGCATACCAGAGCCTGGAGACAGTGCTCGAGTCAACTCAAATCCTTTACAAGTACCTACCCTCACATCACCCCAGCCTAACGAGCACGAAAAAAATTCTGGATCGCCTAGTCAATGGAAAAAATACATGAGCAAGCAAGTAGAGTGTGTCGTGTGTTTAGAGGAATACGTGGATGGAGTTAGTCAAGTCATGAGCCTACCTTGTGGCCATGAATTTCACGTGGATTGCATGTATGTTATATTTTCCTCATTCCTATCCGTTTGAAATGACTAACATACCTTCTAGAACGCCTTGGTTGACCACCCGTCGCCGAACATGTCCTATCTGCAAAGGCGATGTCGTCCGCTCACTCGCTCGAGGATCGCCTTCTTCTCCGCGTTATGAAGCTTACCACGATGACGATAGTGATGATGATATACAAGCTCAAGCAGCACAGACTGTGAACACTTCCTCGTCATCTGCCCTCCCTATCTCCCGCAGTATTGAAGATGAAATCGCAGGAGATTTGGAACAAGGGATTCTACCCCCAACGCCAACGCGCACGAGCAGATCGGCTATTAGGCATGGGGAAAGTTGGAGAAGTATGTTGGTGAATCATTCCATGACCTTATCAAGTGGAAGTCTGGGCTCTGGGTCGAGAAGTAGAAGTCCCAGAAGGGGAGAAGAAGATCGAAACCGGTGAATGTCTCTGTGAGGGATATATATATTATTTTCCCCGATGAGCGTGAACAGGCGATGGGAACAGGAATGGAGTCAAGCAAGTGGGGAGATGATCTGTGTACTAGGTTGTCTTGTAAACATCTCCTTGGTCATCGTCCATTTTCGATGGGGTGACAATACAGTACGCTTGGAGGTGTATAAAGAAAGACACGAACGTCTCTTTTGTATGGGTATATAGGATGATGCTGGTCACCGAAGGAAGGAATGGGAAGGGAAGGGAAGGGAAGGGAAGGCAAAGGAAGGTAAGGGAAAGGATGGATGGGTACTTTTGCGACCTACTCCAAGAGGGGATAGGCTTATTGGGCATGGACGGCGCAAATCACTCGCTTACTTAGGTATTTAGTTAGTTATGACCCTTTTTTTCACCCAGTCCATCCTGTTCCTTGTGATGCGTATACCATGTTACTATCGGAATCCGAAATGATCCTATGATGGATACCAGATATATCACGAGACACAGCACTCGAGCATGGCATCATCAAATGATGCAAATGGATATGAATGAAGAAAAGCCCTTGCTCGTATCAGATGCACAGCGGCGGGCAGTCGGATGATGAAAGTGCAACCAATCGGGTGGTTTTATCTTCTTCATGTGGCACATGGTACGAGTAAGGTTATTTATGTACAGAGTAAGGAAGAGATCTGCCGTGTTTCAAGTATCTCCATCATCTGTGCCGATTGGGGAACCTGGAACCTTATCACCTATCTTATCGAATCCCCAACCCCTCGAGACGAAGCATAAGTTCCATAAGGTTAGCTTATCATCACTCTCCATTGATTCGACGGCTGAAAGTTCTTCACAGCTGATCCCTCTTGATGATTCCTTTATGCATCGTCTTTTGATCAAGCATTCACTCTTCTCTTCTTTTCTCTCAACTCGAGTATACGAACTTCTTTTTCGACAGCACGATACGGCACGGCAAGACACGACGCGCACAGGCCGAGTTGCACTGCTTCGAGTGGGAATTGGCTTGGTGGTGAATGCTTTATTGAGTGGTGGGTGATTTGATGTGCACGAGCGGGCTCTGCATGATCGATCGCGGTATGCTTTTGTGCAATACCGGGGGGGTTTGAATTGGCATTTAAAGAAGGGCTGGGTGCTTGGGTTGGGTTGGCTTGAAGAGATAAGCAAGGGCAGGGACAAGGTCGACCCCGCCGTTTACTTTACTTTTACGACGAATATACTATATTTTGAGGACAGGGGCAAGGACGACTCCGTTTACTTTACTTTTACGGCGAACACACCATATTTGGAGGATCTGCGACTACGGGTCGCAAGTCAGTTGGAGCTGAAGTGCGGTTGACTGGGAGGTTAAATTCGGTTCGATATCTTCGCATTGAGGTCGGCGGCGCATCTCTAGGTTCGAAGGATTAGGATACAGGTTAGAATATCATACAGGTTAGAATATAGATCTGCTTGAAGCTTAGATCAGAGATCGGATTCAGGTATCGAAGCGAATGAGCCAAGCGGGCACTGTGGTCATGGAAAAATCGACTGTTACAATGGATGAGGAGAAGGGCCGTTCGAGTGACGCCCATGTCGAGGTGCTGGCTGCTAGGAGGATATGCGGATGCAGGAGGAGAGTCGTCCCAAGAAGCAGGCTACCAGGAGCTGCGATATGGTTAGAGGTACGCTCAATGTTATGGATCCTTTCTCGAAATCCATCAATTTGCCTTCATTTGCACGCGGTGATTTGACTGTGTGAAGGGATTGAATTCGATTCTGGACTGAGAAGCTGATTCGTTGTTCCAAAGATTATAGTAATAGCTCTGTTGGTTGTGATGTTGTACCGGCAACAACATATGTTGGGATGCTTGACACTGGCGGCTTTGGGGTTTAATAATGTGTCTGCAAGACCTAATACTACTCTCCCTTCGTTTGTGTTTGATTATGGTAAGGAATTTCGATTAATATGTCGTGCATATATATTACAGTACCACTAACACATAAAATGTTTAGCACCACTTGTCTGGCTGGATGAGGCAGAAATGTATTTCCCCTCTGACATGCACGCCCAGATCGTCAATACGAAACCATATGTCAATCTTTCTTTGATACCCGATGATACTCTTCCTTCTCCCCTCGACCTTGAGAGTCTTGACTTGCTGAACAAGTGGGGCCCTAATGTCTACTTAACATCTAATGTTGATGTTACCACCTCTCCCGCCTATCTCACTGGTGTTGTTCCCTCCTCATCCACTGGCCGCACCCAAAACGCCACCTCATGTGCCGTAATCCTCTCGGATCATGGTGATGGCCTTATGGATGTATTTTACATGTATTTCTACGCTTACAACCAAGGAAATGTCGTCTTTGGACAAGAGCTAGGTGACCATATAGGAGATTGGGAACACAACATGATTCGATTCGTAAATGGAACACCCACAGCAGTCTGGTATTCACAACACGGCAACGGCGAAGCTTTCCTATACTCCGTCGTTGAAAAGAGCGGGAAGAGACCCATTGCCTACTCGGCGCGCGGCTCCCACGCTAACTATGCCATCCCTGGAACGCACGACCACACCATCCCAGATCTCAATCTTCCCGCGGGTCTCCTTGAAGATTATACATCTCGCGGTACCCTCTGGGATCCGGTGCTCTCTTCTTATTTCTACACGTATAATATACCGAGCTCAAGTTTCACGGCCGCAAGTGAAGACAGTCCATTAGGCGCTATGAAATATCGTGGCAAGTGGGGAGATGCTCAATATCCGAAGGATGATAAGAGACAGAGTGAATTCTTTGGATTTTGGAAGTTTGTGGGGGGTCCGACGGGCCCTGGGGATAAACAGTTGGGGAGGAGTAAGGTTTGTCCTGATAATGGGATTCTGTGTATTATCAGGGATAGGTTGGGTCCTTAGATTGGGAGGGGGTGGGGATCGAGAGGCTGTACTCTCTCTCTCTCTTACTCGGATTGGTCATGAGATATTGGGTTAGTTGATAAGGACGATTCAAGCGTTCTCACCTTGGGATATGGATTTTGACTCCGGCTAGAAGGAAATTTGGTTTGGTTTGGTTTGGGTTTCGTCTCGTGAGATGGGATGGGATGGGATGGGATAAGATGAATTAGCACAAAGTGAAAGGAGCGCCGTTTTCTTTTTTTTTTGTTTGAGCGTTTACTACTCTGGTTATTTTTTGGTTTCGGATGGGACGGACGGTATGGTATCGAATGGGATGGGATGGGATGGGATGGGATGGATGAGGAATGAATCATGAGATGGTTGCATTATGATTTTATGAATGGGTCGGGAGGTGGCTGGCTGGTTGGTGTCTGGTGGCTATGATGATTTAATATGTTTGGATTGATTGGGGGTTATGTGAGATGTGGGATGTGGGATGTGGGAGAGAAGGGGAGAGGGGATGAGAGAGGAGAGAGGAGAGGGGAGAGGGGAGGGGGAAGAAAAGAGAACGGAAGAAATATAGAATTTCGAATACCCTTATCCAGGAGGTGGAAAATGGAGATTGTTTGTAACCTTGGGCTTTTACGCTTGAGCTTGAGCCTGAGCTTGAGCTTGAGCTTGAGCTTGAGCTTTGTATACAGAATACCTACATCTACTAGTAGGTGTGCATAGCATATGGGATGAACGAATGGTTTGTGGTTTATGATTGTATGATACAATGGGAATTTATAATTTATTGGATTTCATTTCATTTCGACTTCTTTCGAGTTATACGAACGAGTATATATATGCTCACTCACTCACTCAGTGCCAAGGGAGCTTTGCAAACTCTTGACCCCCCTGCCCCCCCTTTTTCTCCCTCTCCCCCCTCCCCAGCTTCGATATTAGATAGGGCTTTATCCCCTTGAGAGCACTCGTAAATTACTATACCAGACTCGTGCTTTGAAACAAATCATCACGTGGAAAGGGGGTAAAAGAATCTTGTCTTGTTGAATGGTCGTTAATTTTTGCATATTAGAAGGCTATTCCGGCTCTACTATGCGCCTAAGATGCGGACAAATCCATAACCCAATATATTTATTGGCTGACTCAGAATGCTTTTGGATACCTACCCCCCTGATGAAATCTTTTTACATGACCTCGACTTGGTTCTCATCGCTCTCACTCATGCTCTCATCTCCGCTGACTTCGGCGTTTTCACGTTCCCTCTTCTCCATCAATGCCTGTAACTCGGCATCATCGTTTTCGGTGACTGCCTTGGGTTCCATCTTGACGATTAAATTGCCTCCCGCGGCCTCGATGTTCTTTCTGATGTCTACGATTGCGGCTTCCAAGGTTGAAATACCAACTTGCTTTTCCAGGCAGGTGCTTGTGAGAACGTAGAGTGGTGGTGAGACAAGCTTGACTTTGACTTGGTTATCTGCGGTGTTCCTGGCTTCAGCAGTTCTTAAGGCGGTCTTGACGGCATCAATTCCCTCATATCCAAAGCATGTGACTTCGACATCGGCACGAACTTTGGTTGGTTGTGGGGTAAGACGTTTTCCAATATATGATTTTAATTCGTCGGCGACGACATCGTTAGGGAATGAGACGTCTTGCCAAGTATCAGCGTTTCTGTATTAAAGTTAGCATACATAGAGCATCCAAGGAAATCAGGGATTCCATACGTTATTGAAAGCTTGAAAGCATCAACAGCATGTCCGTATTTCTTGTTCAATGGCCACACAATCTTCTCATACAAGTCCTCGATAGGATGCTTTGTCTTCTCCGCAACGTGGCGCATAATCGAATGAACCATTTTACCCTTGTTGTATCGTTCCTCGCATCTTACAATATCTTCAGGTGAAACTCTTCGTTTGGAAAGATCAATATAACCTGCAATCGAGCTGATCAGCCTTCCACCACAATAAAACATTTGTGGGCTTCTGCATACCCTTCTCCTTGTCGACTCTGAGAACGACCACAACCTCATTACGGCCAACACGGATAAGCTTCTGAATACTTCTAATACGACGTCTAGATAATTCGGAGAGGAGAATCATGCCATCGATATTATCATATTCGAGGAGCTTGACATAGGCACCCATCTCTGCGATCTGCGACACTGGACATTAGCATTTCCTCTACGCCTAGAAATGCGCCTATATGACTCCGTACCTGCTTGACATTCACCATGACGAAGCTATCGATCTCTGGGTATTTTTCTTCATAGAAACGGCAATTTGTGAGAGACATGATTGCGATTATTGCGCAGCTGAGCGCGGGGTGAAAATTTGATGGTTTTCCGTTTGGCTTCGTCGCCTGGCTCGAGATGGATGCTCTGCTGGGTGTCGAGGTCGTGAGATCAAGATGATTCTGGTAGTCTTGTTCTTTGTCCAAATCTATATTTGGGATAGATCTCTCGGAGGAGAGTAAAAGAGTCACAAATATCTACTACGGTGGTCAAGATTTGATAATTCTGTTGGTTCACCAGTTTTGATAGTTTGATAGGTTTATGGTTTGAGGAGGGGCCACCAGGCCCTTGGTGGGATGAGATGGTCTCGGTTAATCCAAATACAAGATGGAGAGTTTTGATTGGTGCAATGACGTTAGTAACGGACGCTCATGGCAACGGTTCCGTTCCCTGTCAATCCTCTTCCTCTTCCTCTTCCAAGACACGCAAGTAATCATCAACCACACTCAACTATGGAACTGCCTGTCGATATGCGCAACTGGAGTACGTATGTATGAATCCGAGTAGTAGTTGATTCTGCTTCACACCCACCACAGTCTTTTCACTGGAAAGTCTTCTGCTTCCTCCCTTGGGGGAAGTTCTGTGAGCTTCATGGATTCGACAATAGCTTCGGCCATGCCCATGGCCACTAGTATACCAACAAACCACACAGATATTGACGCAACGGGATCGTGGCTTGGGGTCTTTGGCAGGATGGCCATGTTCTTCATCAGAGTGATTCCAGGAATTCTTTACTGGGTGATGACTTTCACCACAATTACAATGCCGACTTTCCTCTTCACGCTGTTCTCAACCAGCTTGACATTTACCATGAATGCTACCACTTTGTATGTGCCATTTAGCCTTCTCTGTGATCAATGCTAACTGTTTATCTTAGGATGTTGATCATGGTGGCATTCGTGTCAACCGTGAGTTGGTTCGTAAGATATCGATTTCTCAATATGTACTCGCGATTACCTCCGGAACCTCAGCGCAAGGAGCCTCAGATCGACCTCTATCCAGATACGCAAGAAGAAGGATCAAAGTCGGGGTTCTCTAATTATTTGGATGAGTTTCTCAGTGCCATCAAAATCTTTGGTTATTTAGAACGCCCTGTTTTCCACGAACTCACACGATCGATGCAGACAAGAAAGCTCATAGCTGGTGAAACCTTGAATCTTGAGGAGGAAAAGGGTTTCTGTTTGGTAGTCGATGGATTAGTGGAAATTTTCGTCAAGTCGGCTCGGGAAGGACCTGAATCTGATATGGATCCTATGTCCTATGAACGAGAAGATTCGGACAGTGGATACGGCCCTCACCGTGGTGGTGGACATCAAGGCTACCAGTTACTAACTGAAGTCAAAAATGGTGCACCTATGTCGTCTCTCTTTTCTATACTTTCATTGTTCACCGAAGATGTCAAATTGAGGCATTCCGGCGATGACGATTTCGATGGAAGTACTTCTAGTACCCCTTATGACAATTCTGATCGTCATGACTTTGGTAATAGTCATGATGCTCCTCCATCACTTCCCACAAGCCCAATATATGGGGCACCTAGTGAAGATGGCCGAAGAGACGGCAAGAATCGTCGAGCATCAACTATGACTACCAACGGAAGAATACCTCCGTTATCACTGGATGCCGCGGCTGATATACACCCACGTCGACCTAGGCCTAAGAGATTGAATACCACCTCTGTGCACCCTGACATTGTAGCCAGAGCTACAGTTGATACAACGATCGCTATAATTCCTGCTAGCGCCTTTCGTCGATTAACTAGAGTGTATCCCAAAGCTACTGCACACATTGTTCAGGTTATTTTAACGAGATTGCAAAGAGTCACCCTTGCGACTGGTCATTCTTATCTTGGTCTGACCAGCGAGGTTTTGCGCACTGAGAAGCATATGAACAAGTACACGACCTACGAATTACCAAATTTTCTGCGGGGAGATGCATTGAAACGTTTGAAGGAGAAGTTTATTCGTGAAAAGGAGCGGATTGGCGCTGAAGAAGGCAGCAAAGGCATTGCTTTGCACAACGCTGGAGCCGGACGACGACGAGGATCCACTTATAGCCTTAGAAAAGAAGCCACAATGCATGCATCATCGACCAGAGGTTCTATGTCGATGTCCGCACAAAACTTCGAAGCAACTATTGGAGAGTTCGGCGCGAGTCCCAGTCCTGGAGATCTTCTTACGAATATACAAATGTCGCGTCATGGTGGTAGGGTTACTGCTTCAAGTGTGAGACAAAGTCCTGGTCCTCAAGTATGGCATCATGATGCTCAAAGCCCCCTTTCGCAAAGGACCTCGAATCCGTTTAGTGGTCCTATGAACCCACGAGTTCCTCTTCATCGTCAAGAATCAATTGACGAAGATAGCATGTTCAGGAAGTCCATATTGGAATGTATCTTTAAGGCCATTGGTCTTACGAACACTAGAAATGCATTGCGCATGTCAGATTCCGTTGAAGGCTCCCCAAAATTGCTTTCGTATGATCAGAGACGTCAGAAGGCATTCTTCAGTAGCAATTCTTTTACTAGTAATGCCTTCGGTCTTATTGACGCCTATGAGGGGTCTGTAGATGACACTGAATCGGTAACGTCTGGCGGGGTCAGTGCAGGTGGGTATCCAAGTACACAAGGTCTCGCCCAAGAGCTCAAAGATGAAGTGGAGATTGTTTACTTCCCAAAAGGCTCGGTTCTTGTAGAACAAGGAGAGAGGAACCCTGGTATGTATTATGTTATCGATGGCTTCCTAGATGTCAGTGTTCCTATCGATGAAAGGTCTGATTCCATGGTGCTCGGTAAATCCATCCGACACTCTTCAAGCGACAAGAATGTCAATGATCCAATGCCATCATTGTCTAGGACGAAGACTGGCTCAACTCGTACGTCAGGACATGGCTTTGGTGGCGCAGGACACGAGGGTAAAAAGCGAAGACCAGCAGGGCGAAAAAGTTTGGCACTTATCAAACCAGGTGGTGTTGCAGGCTACATCGGTACCATATCTTCTTATCGCTCGTTCATTGACATTGTTGCAAAGACGGATGTTTATGTAGGATTCTTACCACGAACATCACTGGAAAGAATTGTTGAGAAGTATCCGGTTGTACTTTTGACTATGGCTAAGCGACTCACTAGTCTGTTGCCTAGGTTAATCCTACATATAGACTTTGCCCTTGAATGGGTGCAGGTAAATGCTGGACAAGTTATCTACCATCAAGGCGATGACAGTGACGCGATATATATCGTCCTGAATGGCCGACTTCGACTTGTAGTCAATAATGACGAAGCTGGAATGAAAGTCATTGGTGAGTATGGTCAAGGTGAAAGTGTTGGAGAACTAGAAGTCATGACAGAATCTGTAAGACCTGCTACACTTCATGCAATTCGAGATACCGAACTCGCCAAATTCCCAAAGACACTATTCAACAGTCTCGCCCAAGAGCACCCAGGAATTACGATCAAAATTTCAAAGATCATTGCATCCCGTATGCGAGCCTTGGTAGAAGAGCCAGTCTTTGTACAAAGTAAAGAGAAAGTTACTGGTGCCACAAACGATAAAGTATCTTCGACTGTCAACCTCCGTACTGTTGCTATACTCCCTGTCACTGCCGGAGTACCTGTGGTCGAATTTGGCAGTCGTCTCATGAATGCTTTGACCCAAATCGGAGCGCCTAATGGTGTAACTTCTCTCAATCAAGCGGCAATTTTCAATCACCTTGGCAGACATGCTTTCAGTCGTATGGGAAAACTTAAGCTCTCACAATATCTTGCTGATCTGGAGGAGAAGTATGGCTTGGTAATATATATTGCCGGTAAGTGTCTTCTCCCGCTCGCTACATGACAATGTATACATATATACTTGGTGCCTGAAGTGCTCATTTTAACACCATTGCTAATAATACCTCAAGACACGAACGTTAACTCTCCTTGGACTCAAACCTGCATCAGTCAAGCCGATTGCATTCTTCTAGTAGGCATTGCAGACGGTTCGCCAGCGATTGGAGAATATGAACGCTTCCTATTGGGAATGAAGACTACTGCAAGAAAAGAACTAGTACTATTGCACACGGACCGATTCTCCTCACCGGGTGTGACCCGTGCCTGGCTCAGAAATAGAGTCTGGATCAATGGTGGACACCATCATGTCCAGATGGATTTCAGAACAAGTGCCGTCCCAGTACATCCTCAAACCAGAAAATTTGGAACGGCGTTGAAACAGCGAGTTCAAGTGATCCAGGCAGAAATTCAAAAATACACATCTCGTCGTGTACGACAATCGCCACTTTATTCTGCAGAGACTCCATTCAAGGGTGATTTTCATAGAATTGCTCGACGCCTTTGTGGCAAGTCTATTGGTCTCGTTCTCGGAGGAGGTGGTGCACGTGGTATATCCCAAGTCGGGATTATCAGAGCCATGGAAGAAGCCGGAATTCCAATCGATATCATAGGAGGAACCTCTATTGGATCATTTATTGGCGCATTATATGCTCGTGATGCAGATGTAGTTCCTATGTACGGACGCGCAAAGAAATTTTCTGGTCGCATGGCAAGCATGTGGCGTTTCGCACTGGACTTGACATATCCATCTGCTTCCTATACCACTGGCCATGAATTCAATCGTGGTATTTTTAAGACTTTTGGAAATACTCAGATTGAAGATTTCTGGCTCGAGTTCTATTGTAACACTACCAATATCAGTAAAAGTCGGTCGGAAATTCACACCAGTGGATATGCATGGCGGTACGTCAGAGCATCTATGTCTCTCGCTGGGTTGCTCCCACCGCTTTGCGATGAAGGAAGTATGTTGTTAGATGGTGGATATGTAGACAACTTGACCGTTTCTCACATGAAATCTCTGGGGGCTGATATCATCTTTGCTATTGATGTTGGAAGTCTTGATGATAACATGCCGCAGAACTTTGGCGACTCACTTTCTGGATTCTGGGCATTTGCCAATCGATGGAACCCATTCTCATCTTATCCCAATCCCCCTACCTTGGCTGAGATACAAGCACGATTGGCATATGTCTCCAGTGTCGATGCTTTGGAAAGAGCCAAGACCACTCCAGGATGTCTTTACATGCGACCTCCCATTGATGATTATGGTACCTTAGACTTTGGTAAATTCGATGAGATTTACCAGGTTGGATACAAATTTGGACAAGAATATTTGGCCCAGATGAGAGATCAAGGCATTCTTCCTCTTGTGGATGAGACTGAGGAGAAGAAGGCATTGAGGAGGACTATGGCTCCGAGAAGAGCAAGTATATAGTGAGGGCTATGTTGTGAGCCTGTGAGTCGCAGTGAATTTTGCTGGGCGTTTTGGTGTAAGTCATTGACGATGGTATACCCAAGCATATATTGTTTCCGGTGGCATGATACTCATGACATGTGCATATGAAATGACAAGCAATTTCCTACTTTCAAACACCACAAATGACTCCTCTTTTTCTGCTGGTAGAACCATTGACATTTGAATCATGATTGTGGGAATTGACTACTCCATGAATGGGGTGGCTTAGATTCACAAGCTTGTGACTATCCGGGAAACAACCAACTGAACACGAAAGGAAAAAAGAAATCATGCAGTTTCATGGCGGTGTACAATGAATTCCCTAGCTGTTTTTGACATACCCTTCCTTCCTCCCCTTCTTTCCTTTCAGCCATCTTCAGCCATCCTCAGCCTCAGTTTAGTCAACACATTCGTTCAGTCGTGAGCATGTTATACGAGTACTTGTACTCGAGTATATCAATATGAAAACCTCATCACATCAATAATACGTATGCCCTCAAATTCACTGCAAGATAAGCGATAACATGAATAGAACTTAGGGGCTGGGGTCCAAGCCCGGATCCCGGAAACGTGGGCGTGGGCGTGGGAACGTCCGAGCTTTTGGGTTGATAGCTGATTGTTCTTGTGCATCGGAGACGGCCGACCTGTGCTCCCCTGCACTGGAAAGCAAACTAACAGGCAAACAACAACGCTTCCTCGATACTTAAGGTCTCCCAGATTTGGATTCTGAGATAGATATTTGTCTGTTCGTTACTTACATTGCATTGCTTGGATTTGGTCGGGGGATCCAGTTCAAATCATCTTGACTTTACATCCATAGACATCTACTAGGCAAGAAGGCAAGGCAAGGCAAGGCAAGGCAAGGCAATACGAGAGTTGTCAAGGAAGATCTTGAAACAGCCCAGCAGAGAATACACCCCGTCCATCCATCATAAAGCAAAGACGAAAGAACGAGGAATCAAAGGTCGACATGGCTTCCCATACCACGATGATCAAATTAGATCCGAAACAACCTACTCCCAAACGACAAGTCTTTGTGGGAACTTTTATCCATAGCAAAAATCTGACGGAATTGGAGATTCTGCATGATACGTGTGTTTATGTGGATGAAGATGGGGTTATTGTAAAGATCACTACGGCTTGTGGGGAAGATGATGTGGCGGCGTGTATGGGGGAATTGGGGTGGGATACGAAGGAGGTGGAGTGTGTGGTTTTTGATGCTCGTTCTGATGAAGGTGTTGGGGAAAGCTTTTTCTTTCCGGGCTTTATTGGTATGGGCTTTTTCCCTTCTTGCTATCCTTTCTTTATGTTGGGTTCATTTCTTTCGAGTAATATTGGGTCGGGGAAAAGCATGATATGAGATCACGAGACTCCTCCTCCTCCTCCTCAACCTAACTAACAACCCCCAAGATACCCATATCCACGCCCCCCAATACCCCAACAGCGGAATTTTCGGCTCTTCCACCCTCTTGAACTGGCTCAATACCTACACCTTCCCCCTGGAAGCATCGCTGTCCTCGCTCTCCAAAGCCCACGCCATCTATTCCCGCGTCATCCAACGTACGCTCTCTCACGGAACGACCACCGCCGCCTATTACGCCACCATCCACGTTGAATCCACCAATCTACTCGCGGATCTCTGCTTGCAACATGGACAGCGAGCGCTCGTTGGAAGATGCTGTATGGATTCTTCATCGGGGGCCAACCCAGACTATTACCGCGACGAAGACGCCGCGCAAAGTTTAGAGAGGACAAAACAATGCATAGATCACTGCGAGAAAATCGATCCCAAGAGAGACCTCATCAAGGCGATTCTCACCCCGCGCTTCGCACCGAGTTGCACGGGGGACCTGATGAGTTCCCTGGGGAAACTGGCCGTGGAGAGGAAATTACCGATTCAGACGCACATTTCCGAGAATTGTTCCGAGATTGCGTGGGTGCGGGAGCTGTTTCCGGAGTGTGGGAGTTATGCGGCGGTGTATGATAAATATGGATGCCTGACGCCGGACACGATTCTCGCGCACGCGGTGCATATTTCGGAGGACGAGGCGCTTCTTATTCGAGAGCGGGGGAGTGGCATCTCCCACTGTCCGGTGAGCAATAGTGCGTTGACGTCCGGGATGGCGAGGGTGCGGTGGATGTTGGATCGAGGACTTAGTGTTGGGCTGGGAACCGATGTTAGTGGTGGGTTTAGCGCGAGCGTGTTGGTGGCTGCGAGAGAGGCGAGCTGTGTGAGTCGCTGTGTGGCTGCGGGGACGGGCGGACCGAGCCCGGAGGGCGTGGGAGAGGAGAGGGATGCGTTGAGTGTGGAGGAGGTGCTCTATTTGGCTACTCGTGGGGGCGCCAAGGTGGTGGGGATGGAGGATCGGATTGGTGGGTTTGAGGTTGGGAAGCATTGGGATGCGCAGCTTGTAGGGTTGGGGAGGCCGCTGATGCGGAAGAATGAGGATGGGGGGTGGGAGGATGATGTTGAGGGNNNNAGTTGGAGGGGGACGGGGACCGGTGGATATTTTTGGGTGGGAGAATTGGGAGGAGAGGCTTGCGAAGTGGGTTTTCAATGGGGATGATAGGAATACGGCGAAGGTGTGGGTTAAGGGGAGGTTGGTTCATCAGAGAAAGTAAAGTTATAAAGTACTATGTGCCACGATCGATAGCCAATCGGGAACCGATTGACATGTGACCACTGTTCCGGTACATATGCGCACCAAACGCACGTAACTACCGTACGGCATGTAAAAGCCCTCGACCCTCTAGTTAGCTCTCGATAGATTTGAATTCCAAGGATACTTTTGACCCTGTTAATTCAGCTCTTATATGGCACTTGCGTTACAATTTCCGAATAGTATCAACAAAATTAACTTCAAAATCAACTGATTTTCACGTGGATTGAACCTTTATATGATCGATTCGCGCTTTGAAAATTGGCGTTTTTGAATACGCATTATTAATTATATTTATTATCTTAACTAGTCCTGACCAACGTTCCATCACATGCCAAATATAACACCTCTCTTCCACCCAATTCATGTTCTCAAATCCAATCATCATTGTAAAGATTGGATTCCAAACGCCTTCTCACGTCATCCATTCATCACTCAAAGCCCCCCTCCTCAAAACTAAGAACACCTCTTCGACAACCCCAAAATCAAATCACTCGCACGCTCCGCGGCCGCCATGACGGCAAATTGCGGATTCACCGTGACCGGAGCCAAGATACTCGCATCGACGACGTGGATGTTCTTGGTGCCCTTGACAACCGTGTTGACATCCACGCAGCTTCCCAATTTACAACTGCTACTCCAGTGATTGACCATGCCGCGCGCGTAGGCCGAGGGCGTCGTGATGTATTTTTCAATCTCGGCCTGCGTGGCGGTTTGCGGGATGTTTTTGGGGGTGAGCCCGGCGGCCGGCAGTCCCTGGAAGATGTCGTGGATGAATTTGGCGATGTCTTGGGCGTCGCGGGGGTTGGAGTAGTAGACTGTGTTGGAGGGGCCGGGGACGAGCTTGTCGTCGAGGATCACGGAGCCGCGGGAGAGGAGACCCGAGGTGCCGTAGACGTTGAGGGTGATGATGTCGTCGGTGTTGAATTCGGCGAAGCCGGCGGAATCGATGGTTCCCTGGAGACCGGCGATGCTTCCATCGTCGTGGGCGATGGTGGTCCAGAAAACCGAGGTTTCGGATGCGAATGTGTAGGGACCGCTGCGGGAATTGAGGTAAAGCGATTTATCATCGGCGGGAGGTGAGGCGTAGGAATGGGTATATGATTTTATATGCTCGCTCTGAAGTTCGATGAATGTGTTGGGGTTGTCGAAAAGACCGGCTCCGATGGCTTCAGAGACTATCCACTCGCTATTCGGGAGATTCTTGGATAGTTTCCCTGCGGCGCTGAGTCTGGAGAGGGCGTCTGCAGGACCAATTCCGGAGTGCATGAGAAGGGAAGGACTTGAAATGGCGCCTCCTGATAATACTACTCTTCCTGTTGCAGTAACCGAAATGGTTGTTTCCACACCGTTAATGAGAGCTGTGACACCGGTAGCGGTATCACCGTGTCTCTCAACTCGTATTACGCGAACTCCGCTCTGGAGATGGAGGTTATCGCGTCGAAGGGCAGATTGGAGATAAGTGGTGACAGGACCTCCACGTTGCCCATTGGCGTAGTCAAAGATTGGGCGGCCGAATACTTTGGTTTTATCATCGGCTCTCTCATTTATATTGACGTTTTTGTAGCCCAATCCATCAACCAACCACCTTTTAGCGGCATTATATCCAGATTGAAGATAATACTGGCCGTCTTGTGAAGTCTGATCAGTAGATGGCTGAACACTGTATAGACGTTTAATTGCAGCATCCATGTTTGTAGAGTTCCACTAGATGTGAGGTTAGTATTTGGCTGCCATGATCTCAAGAGAATGTGCTCCTGTTACTTACTTCAGGAGGGAAGTACAAGTCCCAATCCGAAGCAGGAGGCTCAAAGAAAAGTCCGGCGTTGATCGCCGAACTTCCTCCAATGGTACATCCTCCATAAGCATTTACCTCCGGTCCACACACAAGATTTCCTGGATCAGCGAAGATCGATTTATAAAGGCCAGGAACATCAACTCTGGTAAGTTTTGTGCCTTTGAGCCAATCCTATTACACATTAGAGCCATGATCATCAATTTGAATTCGAAGTCAGGCACTCACTGGTCTCCTCGAATCCAAATCACCACCCGTGATTCCGTAAGAAAGTCCACCACCTTCAAGTAACAGGGTCTTGAGACCTGCTTCCGAAAGTCTGGAAGCAACTATCACAAGATAATAATCAACAAATGCAATCCTCTCCCAACACAACCCCAATACATACCAATAATACCAGCAGGGCCAGCTCCTACGATGATAGCATCCCATTTTTCATTGACCCAGTTCTCATTCGCACCCCAAACCCCAGCTACCAATCCAGCAACAAGAGAAATATGATTCGAAATCTTCATGATTGGTTACTTCTAAGTTAGACCTGACAAAGAAGAGATGAAGAGAAGAGAAGAGAAGCTACCCACCCTTTTATATATACATAGATGTACATATAATTACACACACTTGTGCATGTCACACACCTACCTTCCTGCACACACAAACGTCTCACTATCTTGCCAGTATTCAGCATGCTTGAGCCCTCCACACCAAGACCTTTAACCACTTGGTAGAAGGCAAAGTCCCTAAAAATACACCTGTCACAGGCATCCCTTGAGTACAATCTTTGCTCTCTAACGAAATCGCCCCATCATATACGAGATGGATGTTCTCAGCTTCCACTCAAATTGACTTCAGCGCCCGCAACCTAAACTGAAAAAATGCAATTATCGTATTGATGCTTTCGTATTGATGCCGTACAACTGACTTAAGCCGTACAATTCTGGTGGAGGCTGCCAGGTCCTCCGTGCGGATGGCCTGGTAGAGCCATCGGGAGCACAAATGAAGTCTTGGGCTTTTCGTATCCGTGACTGTGCGTACCCAGATACTCGTAGCGGTAGCGAGTTCTGGTGGTGAGCGCCTGTACCGAGACTAGATGCAGATTGGCTAGACGATTGCATCGTGGATTTGGAATTGGGAGTTTTAATTTACAAATCTGTGTGTTTTCAAGGCTTGAATTAACATCGAACATTACCAATCAGCTCGTTTTGGACCCCTTGAATGCTCAACATATGTATAAATGAAGTTGAATGGCCGATGAAAATCTGGTAAAAAGAAGATGGAGACATTCTGGAAACTACGGATCGTTCTAAATGAGGAAGTTTATTATAGCGATCGATCTACTTTATATATTACTCGAGTACTTGGGTTCGAGGAATATGAGATGAAGCTTGATTTTTATACCTTGGGCCTAAATTTATGCTCTGTGTCTCAAAGGAGGGCCGGTCGATCCCGGGATTTATGAAAGCTAGATTAGGGGTTACGTTTATTCTCCTCGAGTAGTTCGAATGCTTTTGCGTTTAGACTTTCGGTTTGGTATGTGGTATTGTTGTGATCACGTGTAGGGCGAGCCTAGGGCGACCTTCACTCAGTATATATACTGGAGACACATATGCCCTGAAAATGATATATTATGTCGCTGAAAGGATTCATAACATAATCAAAATAATTCAACGCTTTCGGAATATAAAGGGACATCACGGGGATAGCTACGATGCAGGGTTTACGTTGAGTAGAGTATGTAGCGGTAAAGAGAATAGTGTATAACTGTGAAATGATATTGAGTGCCTGATCTTTCCACCAGACAAAATAGAGCTTCTATATATGCTGATCTACGAGATCAGGTGATCTGGGTCGTCCATGTAACCCGTGATATATGGTCATGAATTGATAAGATAGTTATGTTGATCTTTATTGGCTCAAGTGGAAATCGTAAATCATCGAAGTACGGAGTAGATCAACATATCAATCTAGATCGACATCTTCGGTTAACCCATCCAGGATTAGTAGTCAACAACCTCATGTTACACTAGCAGGGTCTGAACTACGGGACAAGATATTGTAAGGAAAAGTTTTATAGTAGCAGTAGTAGTCGTACAAAGAATTAAAGCTAGAAGTAATAATACGCAATTTGAAAACAGGTATAAGATAAATAATATGATGCTGCAAAATGGCATCCCATGTAATCACGTGGTCATTGGTGGTGTATTTATACACCACACCGCCATAGAGTAGTTGGTTATCGACTTGTTCACTCCCACCCCTTTTCTACTGTTATTGGACCCTTGATCTGTTATTTGTATCTCATCCCTCCTCTTTTGCTGTATCTATTCGCGTTACTCTACCACATAGTTTCCTTTGTCTACCTGCACTACCCACGAAGGCCAATCTTCCGTATACTCTACCTACCTTCAATCCTTTACAACAAGTGTATCCTTTAGAACTGATAGTTATAATATTGCAACACAAGTTACTATACATTCAAATTAGGAAACTAGAGCGAAATGAAAAGATACTCGAAAGATATACATTTTAAGCGAATCTAGTGTTACGAACGGCTACAACGATGGAACAGCTCAAAGTGTCGTGGAATGCGAACTGTCGGTAGAAGTATAACCTAAAATAATAACACTCCACGTTACCATGAAGTCATCACGCCTTATTTGACAACGATCTCTACTTGAATCCTATTAATGCATATACAACTCTGGACTATTTACCCAATTATATGATTAGCCTCTCCAGTTATAATAAGCATTTGCGAACTTATTTATACAATTCATCTATTATACTATTTCGTTTTTAACTTTCCATTACGGTTAAACCCGTATACGTCAGGTTATGGATATGGCTATTTTCGGTAAAACTCTACTTTGCAGAATGAATCTTAAGATCCCTAACGGCTGATAACTAACGGCTTCGAATCTGAAGTTCCGAAAGTAGACTTATTTATATGTACGAGTATTGCATAATACTTTATACAATATTGTAGTAACATCGTCAGCGATAGTTTTCAGAAAGACAATGAAAGGTCTTTGACACTTCGTTATACTACCAGTAGTTGATTCCTTCCTTGCTGCAACAGCATCCGTTCTAACATCTAATTACGAGTAGAATGTGGCCGACTAGACCTTCTCGTCATCCAGAAATCACATGACCGACGGTGGGTCAGAATGCATTCGCTAGAAATGAGAATGGAAGGGTTGTTGACAAAATAAGAAGAACATTAATGGGTGAGACTCATGAGAGCGAAGATAAAATGCCGTAAAACTTCCTGGGAACCGTTATCCCCATGAATCATGCGATACGAAAAACGGCTACAATCTCTTCACGGAGTAGTGCTCACCAACTTTAACTTACCCATCCATACTCCCCCTGAACAGAGGTTAAATATTTACTTGTATAAGCCGGAAAATATTTAACACTTGTTCAGGGGGAGGCGGGTCCGAGGTAAACAGGATGTGAAAGTGAGGATCATCTATTCGTCTAATCTTGAAGACTTCCCAAACGCCGCCCAATGCAACCATTGAAATTTTGCTGTACACAATCCTACATTTCCCTGTATCATTCATGACCCTTTGTATTCGCCTCAATTCCTGCCATTATACAATCGATTCCTGATCCCGTTGCAAGTTGGAGCTTTCTAATCGCTTCAGGATATATTGGTATAATACCAACATGCAACTACTTTGTGTACTTGTCCACACAAACCTAGGCCCTACTCCGCGAAACAACCCTGGTATCCCTTCTGTCTTGTAGATAAGTTTGAGACCAGTGGGGACAGAAGATGTATCGAGAATTATGCTACCAGGACGAGGGGTATGCGTCGAGGGAGATGATGTGGATATCGATCGGGTTTGATGCTTCGTAGGTTTTTTAGAAACTGACTTCGTGCGGGTAGGTTGGGGAGAGAGATCATTCGTAAATTTTGAGGTATGCCTCGAGGTGGACTCGGGTTCAGAAATGACTTGTGTTTGAATCCGTGTTTTGACAACATCCAGTGGGCATGTGATTACTCCAGCCAAACCACCAGCTGCCGCTCCTGTCAAGAGTTCCAATGGTAACCCAATTTCACGGCTTTCCTTCCATCTTCTAGCCCAAGTTTGGCCTTGCTCGTAGAATGCGAATTGTAACGCCGAGAATGGCAGATCTCGAACAATCGTCGCTTTATAACCGTAGAACAATGCTGAAAATCCTTCTTGCTTCACTATTGTTCGGGCAGCATGCGCTGTGTTCTTGTAGTTATAACCAGAATTGAAATACGGGTTGTTGTGGCGACCTTGGAGTTGTAGACGGGTTTTGAGGACTTCAGAAGGGACGTATACGAAGGAGGCTGCAAAGTCGGCGACAAAACCTGCAAACATTAGAATGATGTGGATCATACCTAGATTTTTCAAACTTACCACTGGATAGATAGGCAAACCATGGCGAGATGCCATTGTCTATCAGATGCCTCTTACTATACTCATACGTCCCAAAAAATATAATTGTGCCAGGAAAAGATCCAAGAAGGGCAGGGACCCAACCTCCATATAGACCTCGCCGTATGCCTTCTTGTCGTAAAATCGTAGAATATGAGGACGATAAGTTGGTATACTTTGGCGGGACATGCGGGTCACCCTGTTGACGAGTTTTGACTGTATCCAGAGAATGCATAAGCAGATCTCCCGTTGTTCCACCAATTCCCCCAGCAATCATGGCCTACATCCAATCAGTAATTTGCCTGTAGATTCAAAACTACAAATCTCACATGCAAATAGGGCGGTCGTCCCTCCTCTTCGACCTCTTCCTGTGCCATGGTCTTCGACCCAAGTAATCCTTTTCCCACTCTAACCTTAACGGCTTCCCCTCCATCATCAACAATCTCGAATTTGGTGCGATCCTCTGCGGGCAAACCTACTGATCCGGAGGAAAACAGGTTGACAAGACGAGAGGTCAGGGACATGGCCCTTCCTAAATTTCGGAAGCTGGTCGCCTTCCTGCTCTGCAAATACACAGAATAGCGAATTTTTGTAATGGCGTTGGTAGGCACATACAAATAAATCATTAAGTTGACAATCAAATGTTTTCTGATGCGCATCAACTTTTTTTTTGCCGGAACCTTCCACATTTGTTGATGCCTGATCAAGATTAAGGCATTGGTTGTCTAACGTGGGATCCACCAGCTCCCCTCCTTTCGCCTATGGGCTTATGAGGCGTGAATATTCTTTGCCAACATTCAATTTACCGTTTATGCTCATCAACTGTTGGATCCGGTCGTGTATGGTATATTGGTTGTCGATGACCATCATTGTCATGCAAATAGCTTACAAGTTACAACATATCTAACACAACCAGTCAACCAACCCTAAAACAGGCTCAAGCCATGAGGAGAAAAGGCTCTGAGAAGTCCTGCGTAACCGGAAGGTATCGACAGAGTCAAGACAATACATTTCATGAGGAGTCTTGAAACAAATGTCATGCTACTGTACTGGTATCTACCCTCCGACAAACTACCCGCGCATTTAACACCTATAAAAGTGCTGACAGGGTAGATATTGCTTTGATACGATTTAGAAGCCCTAAATAAACACATAATAACAAATCAAACATCTTTGATGGTCTAGTGGTCATGATTTCCGCTTGTCAATCACATATGCCAATAACTCCCTGCGTATCCATCTAAATATCTGGTTTTTAGCCTTACCTAACCATGGTGTCAGGTAATGCGCTGCGCCAGAGAGATCTGAGAGGGCCGGATGGGCACCTGCTGGATGGTGCTTGGTAGACATGATGGCCATTTCCTCTAGCCATTGTACTCGTACCTAGATCTAGGTCTAGGTCTAAGTCCAGGTCTAGGTCTAGGTCTAGAGTAGGTATGCATAAGATAAAATGCTCCACCCCAAGCCCACTGCAATTCCTCAATCGCTTCCATTGAACACCGAATGGCCGACTCAGGGAAGTCACCGGATGGAACGTATATTGCTCTTCAGTCAATGCTTAACTCTCAAGCCCCTGTGGTCGGAACGTGATAAAATAACCAAAAAAACATCGTGTGTAAAAGATGCTCAAGAAAAAGATCCTTTAGACGTCTAGACGTTATATAGCCACCCCATAGTTTCAGCTTTTAGCGCCTATAAGCGAGACAAAATCCTTGCGACCCCAGACTCAAAAATCAGGAAATTGAGACGCGACGAGATATGAATCCCAACTTTCAACTCAAGACAGCCCATGAAAAAGAACTTTCAATTTTTCAGCAAAGGTTAGCATCTACTTCCATACAATGATGAAGACTCTTCCGTCACCGCAAGAAGAATCTCGATGTACTAGTACCACGTGACTATATAGTTGCAACCTCATCTCGTGATCGTCCCTCATGCAAAACCACTCGATTCCATTCCAACCATTTCAGCTTACTGTCGTCTCCCCTTTACCCAAGCGAGCATGAAGCTCTCTATACATTCCATCCCGCGCCCCTTTCGTAACCCTGTTGCAACTTTCGCACCCCACCACCAAAAATCCTATTCCAAACCTTTAGCCGTACCATCGAAATCGGCATCCCAAGTACGCGCCTTTAAACTCCCCACATCCACAGTCACCTCAAAAGGTCACGCGACATCGAAAGAAGAGGCTGCTCCAAAAGAGAATACCGTCTCAAGCTCAAAACTCTCTACTCCTACGGACCGCACCTTTGGCTCTTTCAAATTTGCAAGATCCGCGATCCTCCCCAAGGAGGAATATTCCGATATCTTCGATCCCACAGTCCAGCAGTCGCACGATTTCATCAGACCCCTGCTGAAGGAAAACGGCGGGAAATGGACTCTAACGGCGGATAAAAAGGGGATTGAGAGAATGTTTAGGTTTCGAGGGTTTAAGGATGCTTGGGTTGGTTTTTCTCCATTCTTTCTATCGATTTCTGGGCTGCGAAAGTTCCTACCCACATACATAGACTTGGGCATAAAGATTGAGTGGAAATTGTTGGGATGCCTATAGTTTGGCGTGAAGAGATGCTGGAGAAGTGCTGAGGGTGATAGGCTATCATCTCATTAATCTCCTGACGGGATACTCCTGTCTGTGGTTCTCCCACCCTGCAACTCCCATCCTATCCCTATGAGAAGAGTGCAGAACCCAGAGCGAAACCAAGACCAGTAACTAACGCAACACTCAAACCCACAGAACTTCATGAACGCCATAGCAGCAAAATGCAAAGAAGAAAAGCATCACCCGGAATGGGTTAACGTGCGCCTCTCTCCCATCTCCCACCTCCCACCTAACATCCAACACCACCCCACAGATCTACAACCAAGTCTTCATCCGATGGACAACCCACAAACCCCACGATCTAACCCTCAAAGACCACCTCATGGCCAACTTCTGCGACGCCCACGCCACGAACCACCATGAGAAAATCGACGATGATCCCCCACCAGACACCAGCAGTGAGGGAGAATTAGCCCATCAAATTACTCAGAGCCGGAATTTTCTGAACTATGCCAGCCAGTCGTGCAGGAAAGGGGGTGGGCCGGGGAACAAGTAAGGCGAACGAGGATACATCTAGAGTACAAAGCGTTGAGTTGAAATAGCTAAATATAGTATTAGGAAGGGGGGTGCGGGACGGAGGGGTAGATCTTAACTAGTAGCGCGCGAGAGAAGAAGAAGATATGGTCAGAAAGTGAGTATGAGCAGATATATTGAGAAGAGATATCTCGAAAAGCGAACAATGTGAGTTCAAAAATGAAACGAATTGAAAAGATAGCGATAGTAAAAAAGCAACACCAAATGAATTGGAAAAGAGAGAGAGAGAGAGAAAGAAACGGAGATGATATTGGAGAAAAAGGACGAAGAGAGTTTTGAAGAAGGAGAAAAAGAAAGTGTAATGCAGGATGAGAAGATGAAGGAGAAGATACAAAGGGGGGGTCACGAGAAGAAAATCATTTGAGTGCTAGGATATCATTGGGAGAAGAAAGATGACTCTCTCTAGATTCCTGATATAGTACTCGTTTGTGTACATATGTATCCAGGAGCAATAGTTTGCTCTCAACAAAGCTGTTGTGATATACATCATTCTATTCTATTCGGCATACGCCACCAGCCGGCCTTGAAAGTAGAAAATCTCCCTTGAGTGCAAAGATGGGAAGAGTAAAGACTACCACCTAGTTCCCATCACTGCGATTTATTCTTCTCGTTCCTCGCGGCCACTTCGTAGAAGAGACTTCCATCATAGATCCTTCTAATATCTTCCTTCTTCATCCTCCCATCGTCTGGCCATAACAGAATCCATGTAGCGATCCCTGATCATCGTTAGCATTTATCTATCGGCACGGCATCTCTTCCCATCCTCAATAACATATCAATCCCTCGACGACTCAACGTCCCATCTGTCAATAGGGAAGAGAGAGATCACAACTCACATTCAAACAAGGCGCCACCCCACCCCACCGGATCCATAATAACCCTCTGGCCCTTCATATACTCCCAGACTTCCCCCAACGTAATCCCCTGCTTATCACCTCCTGCATACTTGCTGAAAATATCCTCAAATTTCTGCGGTATAAATCGGCCTTCATTATCGTATGTTCCCGAATCACTCCCATGCTTATCCTTATGGATTCTCTCGGTATAGATACGGAACAAGGGATCCGGAATCCAGTGTCCCCGGGGAAGCGTCGGGTACGAGAAATTTACATGGATGATGAGCATTGCGAGGACAGAGAGGAAGGGAGAATAGGTGAGGCGACGGAAAGAAGCATAGGTATCGAGCGGATAGATAATGCCGTCTTGGTCGCGGTCGAAGAAATTAACGTGTTGTTGGAGGACCTGGGGTGTGTTAGACGGAGAAGGGCAAAGAGGGGGAAGTAGACGAACTGTAAAATGCTTGTTGCGTTCGGCGTAATCGTCTTTCTCTGTTCCATTGGGTGCTTCGACAGAGGCTGCTTCGTTTGCTCTTGCAGTACCTATATTGATTTGATATTAGTAAATTTCCCAATAAAACCTCCCCTTCGGAATCCACTCTCAAATCCCCATATACATAAAAGTATCCAAACAGAAAAGCAGAAAACCAAAAGCACTCACCCGGATCCCTCAAAGCCTTCTTCTTGCCCTTTTCAATAAAAGGCAATCTCTCCTCTGTCACAGAACACTCCTTAATCGCCGTCTCAAACCCTGGTCCCCTCGTAGACTCATTCTCCATTCTCGCCGGAACCATGATTTTTAAAGCTAGAGAACTCTGCTTGTCTTCTTGACGCTCGCGAATACCCTCTCCGGTGATTTTTCCACCACACTCCAATTCAATTTTCTCACTCAAAGATTCTCCAATCCCAATCTCAACCTGACTCTGACAAACTTTCGTATCTCTATCGGCCGGCAAAACCCTCGTGATAGTATCTCCACAGTGATTGGTAAAGAAGAGGATTCGATGTGGTTCCAGAGGGGGAGTGGGCGGGAGCGACATCTTTTTATATCTTCCACCTTCCATCTCATCCATCTGAACATGCAGCGGTTTCTCCATAGAAATTGTGGGAAAAAAGGGTCCAAGGAATCAAGTGATGTGATGTGATGTGATACGATGCAAGATCTCCTTACTGTATCTACTCTACAACCCAAAACCCCTGTCTTCCTTGAAAAGCCCACACATTCATCAAAACTCATCAATCGACCACGGAGCATACCTAAAGGACGTAAGTATCTTTAGAAAGAGCTCTAGCTATCAATACGACTACTGTGATTGGCACATCAGCCACCCAGCTACTCGCTAGCTACTCATACCCGCCTATCTAGGCGTCTAGAATTGAAAAAAAGAAACCACTACTCTCCTCTAGAGTGTTGTACTTTAACTCTTACCCGAACCGCACTAGAAGTGTAGAACGAGAGCTACTCCGTAAAGCTAGAGCTAGAGCTAGAGCTCAGCCAGCCAGTCGATGACGTAACGAGCTATGCCAATTAACACGATGGATTTTTTAACATGTGAAAATCTCTATGATGAATGCGAGTACTGCTACGAGCCCTCACCCGAGTAGAGTTAAACTTTTAAGCTTATCTGGACGATCAGGGGAACAAAAGGTTAATGTGCGCGTAGATTCATAATATATGGAGCTGCAAGTGCGACACGGGCTTGTACTTTAACGTTGTGAAGACCCCGAGAAGGTGTACGGCTGTGTGCTGTGTGCGAGTATCATCCGGGTCCTTACTCGGGTATGATAATGATAAAGGGGGATCAGTCGATTGCTTCACACTGAGGAATTGAGGTAGAGTTGTGGCGCACTCAGGTATTTAGTTGGATCCGAAACATTCAATTTAAGTCGGATATTATTCTACTCGTTCTAGGAGTACTCAAGTATATATTCAATCCAATTCGGACAATGTGATGATTCAGATACTCAAATTAACCCAGACATTCAAGTTGATCCAGAAATTTAACGTCGCCAAAAGTTGGATATACATCATGTGCCCGAATACCCGTAGATGTTAATCCTTATTCTCCCTTGGCCCACCTCTCAAATTCTTCCACCATCTCCGTAGTAATTTGCTTCTTAATTGTCTTAATAGCCCCAAGGAAGTCCTCCATGACCGCCCGATCCCTCGTACCTTTCTTTTTCCGTCTCTCAATCGCAGCATCAAATGCCCTTTCACATATCCTCACCATTTCCGCCCCAGAATATCCTTCCGTGAGACGGGCAAGCTCGGCTATATCCACATCTTCTCCCATCGTAGACTCACGTTTTCTAGCACGCAGGATTGCTTCGCGACCAGCAAGATCCGGTGGCGCGACATAGATGAGTTCGTCAAAGCGACCCGGACGAAGAAGTGCCAAGTCGAGATCTTGAGGTTTATTAGTTGCCGCGAGTACAGTCACACCCTTCAAACTCTCAATTCCGTCCATTTCATTGAGTAAAGTGGTAAGAACATTGACCCCATTGTTCGAATTTTTACCATCTCTCTTCCCACCAATTGATTCGATTTCATCGAAGAAGATAATACTTGGAGCTGCGGCTCGTGCCCGGGCAAATATATTTCGAACAGCTCGTTCGGAGTCACCGACATATTTGGAAAGAAGTTCGGCACCTTTGACAGCGAAGAAGTTGAAGTCCATTTCGGTGGCAACGGCTTGAGCTGTGAGTGTTTTGGAACATCCGGGAGGGCCGTAGAGGAGAAGACCTTTGGTTGGGGAACGGCCAAAATCTTGCATGATTTCAGGGTGCTGAGTTATCGTTAGTACTTTGCATTTGAAACGTAAAACCAGAGGCAAGAAATAACTTACGCGGAGAGGTGTTTCAATAGCAAGCTGTATAGCTTCTTTGACTTTATCTTGTCCTCCAATGTCGCTCCATTTGACCTTAGGTGGTCGTAGAGTGACATCATGCATCGCACTTGGTCTTACCTCCAAGAGTGCATGCTCGATGTCCTCCGTAATGACGAATTTCTGCTCAGACAAGTTTTCAGTGTTGTCTAACCTGTCTTGAGCAAAATTTTGTGCTTCATCTAACAAACGGGCGAGATCTTCCGGTGTATATGCATGTGTTCTTTCTCCAAAATCATCCAGGATTTCGTCACGAGTGTCAGGGGACATCTGTGGATCCAAAGACTTTAGGATAGCCTTCCTGGCAGCCGCATCTGGGATAGGTAGAGCAATAGCTGTATTAAACATGCCTCGCTTTCGTAATGGAGCTGGTACCTTAAGGATATCAGATGTCGCCGCTACCACCAAAACTTGCGGTAAAGAGTTTGGAGGATGCTCTTTAACAAGATCTTCCAATCCCTCACAAATAGCCTCAGTGATATCTACCAATGGTTCACCACCCTTTGTAACCACAGATTCGAGGTTATCTATGATTATAATGCTTGGTTGATTGATTTTCGAATCTTTGAAAATCTTCTGGACTTCAGAAGGTTTGGTTTTACGATCGATTTTTCGAACCTTTCCCCATTCTGTGCTGGCAATTTTGTCCAGTACGAATGTCTTACCCGTACCACTTCCACCATGCAGAAGAACAGCAGGTGATCTGCTAAGTTTGGGGAAATCAAACTGACGATTAAAATTGCTCAAGAATTTGTTCAACCTTCCAAGGGCTTGATCGATGCCAGCAATATCAACTACCTGGAGGGGTTTATGCTCAACATTGCTTGCAGCCAACGCTTCAGCTCCACTACTTTCGGCAATGGTTGCCAGCTTGGGAGATGATACCTCATCATGATACCTGGCAACCCCAGATTTCGAGCCATCAATGGAAATAACTGTGAAGGTTCGTTTTTCTCTTCTGTACAACACATCTCTGAATGTCATACCAGGATATATTAACTCAGCACGAGCTGCAACCTGGTCAGCTATGCACTGAGCTCATAATAAAAGGATGAAACCAACGACCCTCAACTTCTCGAATGGAAGATTACAGCAAGGAAACAACGGAAGAATGAAAATCCCTACCAAAAAGATCATCCAAGATGCACTCCCAGCCAATTCTCACTCTCCCCTTCAACTCTGGCATAACCCCTTCAAACATGCCAACGTCCTTGATCAAAATCTCCTTCGCAACACCCAACTCTCCCCCCCCAGCAATGTTCAATACTTCGTCAGACAGTCTGAAGCCACATGCTTCCTGAAAAGCTTTACTAACTTGCACCACCTTCCTACTTAACTTTTCCGTAGCCAACCAAATTACCGCCTCTCGTCTCGTGTGTTCCCCTTCAGAACTCTTCCATAGATAACATGTTTCCCCAGACTTTACTTGAAGATCCAGAAGAACATCTGTGCATACATATACACGTGCTACATTTTTGAAATCCGGTCTTTCTTGAGATTGTGCCTGATAAGGACGAATCTTGAGTTCTAGAATCTTGGTTTCTGGCGACATATTATTGACCAGTTGTTGGGAAGGGAAGGGAAGCAAAGGGATGAGAAGGAAAGTAGAAAACTACTGTAGCATAGATTTTGTTACACCGCCTTAATTCTGCCACAATCCAGGACATTCTGCCGAAACAACATCTGTTTTGAGAGTTAGGGCGGTGAGAGCAGACCGGGACCTAGTTAGATGGGAAGCGTATACGAGGACGTTGCTACTCGAGGACTGTAACACCTTTCAAAGTCCAACGGTCCCAGTCCCAGTCCCAGTCCCAGTCCCAGTTCAAAGCAACGATGGGACAAGAATGCAATACAATAATGATCTCTCAGACTGAAACCCTTATGAATGATACCTTTCCATGTCCCAATTCAAACCAGACAATGCCATGAATCATCTACTACGCGTGCTCGAGGAGAGATTTCAAGTCTCCAAGCAAATACCACCTACCCAACCTCAACCTTCACCTACAGCCACCAGTAACCGACTCCGGAGTCCCATACTCGCTCAGCCTTGCCAAGAAACAAGGATGAACCAAACCAACTCGACAAGGCCCAATCAAATTTCCCATCCCTCTCCAGCCTTGACCCCTCCCTCTCATACCTTTCACCTCACACACACCAATGCGCCGAACCAGCACCAGCGCTCGCAGCTTCCCCCCCTCATTCCTCCTCCCATCATGGTCCACGCGCCAACTACAACTCCTGACTCAATGCCGGCCCATCCACCAAACAACGCGCATGCAAAACCGTGACGGCGCACCTCCCAAGCCACGAGCTGAATCTTTATTCGGAGTCCGACGTCTGGACCTCACGCCTCCTCTGAAACCCCCCACGTCCCTCTTCGAAGAACTATTCCCTGAAGAGAAGGAAAAATCACACACCCCCTCCTTCTCCCTTCCCTCCACACGTCATAAGCAGAAACCCCCACCTCCGCCTCAACCTCCCTTCTCCAAACTATCCCCCTTCGACTGGACAACCAACATCGAGACCTATTCCGAAGCCGAAGTGCGAAGACGAGCCGCGGAAAAGGAGAGGAGGGACTGGAACATCTTGGGGAAGGAACGAGAGAGAGAAGAAGAAGATGCGGCGCAGAGACGGGAAGCCAGCGTGCTGATATTAAATTGCGCGAGTAAGACGCTGGAGGAGAGTGACTTTTTTAGGTTGAGTCCCAAGGGCGAACATATTGAGGGGTGGACTAGTGGGATCATCAAGAGTATGTTTTCTTGTTTTGCTCTTTCACTTTTTTTAAATCAAAGGCAGAGAGGAGATACACATAAATACAACTAACACCCTCGACAGTAATACCCGGCCGCGATCCTCAAACCCTCGAAGCTCTCGGTCACTACTTCATACTATTTTCATCGCGCGCCGCAGCACTCGCCTACTTCCACCGCACCATCGAAGTCCACACACTCTCTCGAACCTACAATCCCACGCGAATCCCGCTCCCCGAGTCCAACCTCCGAAGCCCCAAACGCCCCCCC